>MU183712.1:126594-179592 GCA_016904865.1 Pissodes strobi
CAACCCAACCTAACCCAAACAAATCAAAACTAACCCAGGAAATAAGCGAGCAAACAAGCGCGCTACGTGCGATTTTCTCTTCACTATCTCAAACTAAGCAAAACCAAACCAAACTAACCCAAATTAACTCAAACTAACCAACACTAACCCAAAGTAACCAAAACCAATCCAGTCTAACCCAAACTAACCAAAGCCAACATAAACAAACCAAAACTAACCCGGACTAACCCTAAATTAACCAAAACAGGGAAATAAGCGTACAAACAAGCGCGCTACGCGCGCTTTTCTCTTCGCTATCTTAAGGAAAAGACCTATCGAGCTAAAGCTCTCAGATTGTAAACGAAAATTTGTCTCATAGAAATTTTGAAAAATCATTTTTTTTGTTTCAAATCAACGGTCTTTTCCATAATACATCTCCGCTATCGGTATATTACTGTTGACATATTCGCAATAACGCGTGAAATAGTGCTTGCTTACGTTTTCACATCGCTTCGTTTGTTTTTAGACAAGCGTCTACCTACAGCAAATTTTCGACCATTGGACTAATATTTCACTTCACGCATGGCCTTTCGCTCGATTCGAGGGCGCAACCAAACAAAACTAACCCAAGGCAATGCCCAAAATCAAGAAAAACAACTGAAAAAAATCTGAATTAGCTCGTACGCATGCGTGAAGGCTCCAATTTGCTGTTGGTAGACGCTATTAGCAAAGGTAAATTCCTGCGCGAACAACAAAATTTGCCGCGGCGCGATGAAAAATAACACCAACATTGAACACAAATATTTAAAAAGCAAATGCATGATCCGCAATTTTTATTTCATATATTGTCAAATAATTGTGTGCACTAACGATTAGTATATCTCTGTTAATGTTAATAAAACCGTTTTTTTTCTTCATTACAGCACTAGTACAGGCATCTATTACAGCACTAGTTCTGTAATAGGTGCCCTTACAAAACGATTTATAGAACTGTAAAATTCATATTACTATAGAAAGTAGATAAAAATATTATTAATCACGCGAAACGCGAATTCTCGATATATTTTCAATGCACTTATTATCTTATGAATTATGACTGTCCATCGTTTTTTTTAAAGTGTTTGATCTATGTCCATCGATGTTTCTATTCAGATATATCTCTATAAATAGCTAAAGCAAGGTTAAGGTTAATTTTTTTAGATGACGTGTCAGACCGATTTTGTAATTTTTTTCCTCAGAAACACATAAATTGAGTGTTTTTACATCATTTTTATACGTTTTTATTTGCAAAAACCTAATAGTAATCACCTGTCTTGCGTGATAGTGTAGTGAATAGGGGTGTTGGGTGGGTTAAAAAGAGTGTATAAATATAGAAAATATTCAATTTCGACTAATATTTCACTCGCTTCGTTCGCTCCGGAGGCGCAACCAAACAAAACTAACCCAAGGCATGCCCAAAATAATAAAAAAAAAACTGGATTGATACTGTCAGAAATTAAAAAATTACCCTATAATCTTATCGAGGGGTGTGCAAAAGACTAAGCGAACGGAGGGCCATGCGTGAAGTGAAATATTAGAAGAAATTGAATATTTTCTAATTTTTTAACCCCTCTACTGTACCGCAAGACAGTTGATTACTATTAAGTGTCTGCAAATAAAAACGTTTAAAAATAACATAAAAACACTAAATTTATGTGTTTCTGGGAAAAAAACGCCAAAATCGGTCTGACACGTCATCGAAAAAATTACCAGGTGAGAATCTCAACCTGAGATCGTAATTCGCAACATCGTAATGCAGCTCCGTGCTGAAAATGCTGTAGTTGTAAGCAAAATCCTTAAAAAAAATGGTCCGACTATGGTGTCTTCAATAAATAACTGCCTCCCGGAATGCGCAAGGCTGTCCCGGATTTTCAAGCCCCAAAACCCGCAAATGGCTTTTTCAAAGTTGGTAACCCTACCCATAATATCTGCATCCTACGGTTTTGTCCGTTTGCCGGTATTCGTATATTTACTACCGCGGAACCTATCGATAAAAACCTCGTGGGAACCTATTTTTCCGAATAGGTTCCACCAAATTAGGTGCCAATCTCAATTCATATTTTAAGAGCTAAAAGAAAACTATGGATAGTTTTCTACTTTTGGTTCCAAATACGAAAAAAACTGTCTTCTAAATATAGAAAATACTTAGGGGCCGAAAACGGCAATTTTGCGTTTTCAAAAATTTGATGTACCTGTTCAGGCAAGTAGAGGCCCACGGGTAGAAAATCGCAGAAATTACTTTTTAAGTCTCGTCTCGGACGGAGACATTTTGAGTGTCTCGTTAAAAAAAATTTTTTTTCGAGTTCGTCCGTCTCCTACCGCGGAGCCTATTTGTG
Source organism: Pissodes strobi (assembly GCA_016904865.1). Lineage (NCBI taxonomy): Eukaryota > Metazoa > Arthropoda > Insecta > Coleoptera > Curculionidae > Pissodes > Pissodes strobi. The sequence continues at coordinate 128,949 of MU183712.1, forward strand.
GTAGGTCCCCGCCTTCGAACTTGGCGTTATCGAGGTCATCGATGTCCGCTCTTTTTTTCGCGAAACCTATCGAGTAGGTTCTACGGTTCCCTAATGTCCAGATTCGTTTGTGTTTACCCCCGAAACCCCCCAGCACTGATTTTCACGTCAATCTGAAGTAATCGAAATTCGGTCAAATCGGAGCTCACGTTCGTCATTGACAGGTAATTTACCACTTTATCTTGTTTTTTTAGATGTTTTCTTTTTGTTTCTTAGTAAAGTGTGTCTTCCTTATTTCTAACTTCGTTTCTTTGCGTTTTTGTAAGTAATAGTAGTAATAGAGTTTTAGTTAGTCGGAGAAGAGATTTAGCCCTACACCGCGTCGTCTTCTTACGAAGTCGTGAAAATTTTGTATTTGATAAATAAATGAAATAACAAAAAAAATAGGTGCTCATTTGCAAAGGTAATGCCTGTATTTATTTATGGTTAAGTACCATGAGTATCAGAATTTGTGTCGCCAACGACCAAATGCATAAGAATAATAAATTTATCGAAACGACCCACTGCATGATAATACTCGCGACAAGCTAGACTCGCAGTAAAATATCACGTGAAAAATTACGAGAAAAACATTACAGAAATGCCTAATGGTCAAAGTGACTAAAGAGAGAGAAACACCCACGTGGAACACCGATATACCTCAACAACGTGCATCCAGGGTCGGTCGTAATACGAGATGAATACTCGCCAAAGCAAAACTGACGAATGATAAATGGGAAACCGCACATTATGTGCTTGAACCCGAACGTGGGTGACACGACTTGCTGATGTGGCCGCGGCAATTCGTCTTTTTTGCAGGTGATATCGCGATACGAAGAAACGTTATCGGAAAGTTACGTCATGTACGAATATAAATCAAAGTTATAATAATATCAAAAGCCACAAAGCTTAGTCTAGACCAATTTTTAAACAAAGGCATTTCCATTTCAGAACAGTACTTTTTAACCAATCAAAATGGCGGTTTTCGACAGGTCGCCATATTTTATCGGATTTTTTTTTGCCTACCACCAGCGAATTATAGTGGACATTTTTTGACTTAATGACAGGATATTTTTTTTGATAATTTCTTTATTTAAACGTGAAATTTCGCAATTTCGCACTTAATTATTTTATAAACTAATATTTTGTTATGTGCAGGGTTATTAATTATATTTTGACACCCACCTGCAGCCGTAATTACAGGTAATACAAAAAAAAAACTTAAATTCAAAAGTTTTATGGTTTTTAATATATTATCTTTTAAAAATGTCAAGGGGAAAAAATTGCCTGTCAAATGTCAAAAAATCGCATAACCTTAATTTTTTTAAATGGAACACCCCTTATATTATTAGATATTTGGAATGTGCGAAAAAGTCTAGACATATTTCATGAATAATGTCCTATACCTATCTCTAACGGTTTTTGAAATATTGACAGTTGAAAATCGACCATTTACCAAGTATGACAGCTTGTAAAATCTGAACGGCTAAAGACAGAACAAAACGGTTGGCACTTTCCTATATTGGTTTTTCATAAGCTATCGTATGACACTAACTTTTTATTTAACCAGAGGTTAAATTTATCCGGGATTTTTTAACCTCTGGTTAAATCTAAAGTTAGTGTCATACGATAGCTTATGAAAAACCAATATAGGAAAGTGCAAACCGTTTTGTTCTATCTTTAGCCGTTTAGATTTTACAAGCTGTCAAACTTGGTAAATGGTCGATTTTTAACGGTCAATATTTCAAAAACCGTTAGAGATAGGTATAGGACATTATTTATGAAATATGTCTAGACTTTTTCGCACAATCCCAATATGCAATAATATACAGGGTGTTCCATTTAAAAAAATTAAGGTTATGCGGTTTTTTGACATTTGACAGGCAATTTTTTTCTTTTGACATTTCTAAAAGATAATATATAAAAAACCACACAACTTTTTAATTTAAGTTTTTTTTTTTGTATTTGTAATTACGGCTGCAGGTGGGTGTCAAAATATAATGAATAACCCTGTACATCTCACTTACATAATTAAGTGTTTTTTTGTATTTTTCTGCCACCTCCTTTCTTCTTAAAGGCGAAAAAATAATTTTATTCAATTGCAGCTCACCAACTCTTGTTTTGACGTTTATTCCAATAATTGATAATGCCGCCAATTTATTTATATATTTATTTTATTTATTTATTTACGGCTCATCCATTTACAATAAATTGCGATAGGGAAGATCAATTACAATAAAACTATAAAATTCATATCTATAAAAATTACAGCATTAAAATTATACTAATCCTATACATAAAATATACACAATAAAACAAAGATTAAAATATCACCATAAAGTTAACATTTCTTAATTTGCTCTTGAGACTGCGAAGCGAGATGTTAAACAGACAAATATCCTGTTCCAGTATTAACTGATTGGCCTTAAGAAGCATTCTAGTAAGCGACTCATTACAACCATAATTAGTCGGGTGAAACGGAATTTTAAAGGCACAAGTGTGACGATTTCTTCTGACTGCAACATTGAAGTCAATCCCTCCCAACAACTCAGGACAGTCAATACGACCGTTAAGAATCCCATGTAAGAAAGCCACATCGAGCATCCCACGCCTGACCTCCAAAGAGTCCAAGTTCTATCGTGAAAGAATTCCCTCGTAAGTAAATTCCTCCCTCACCAAACCCATTCTATAGGCAGCAATTCGGACAAACTTCCGCTGAACTCTCTCTATATATATTGAATATGTACCTGATAATTTGGTGACCATATGACTGACCCATACTCAATAATAGGTCGAACCAGGGCACAATACAAAACCTTCAAAGCATGAACTGAGAGGCCAACAGTAAGACGCTGAGTAAAGCCTAACACACTCATAGCTCTCACTACCATATTTCTGATATGTGTTATGAAGGATAGTTTACAGTCAAGAGTTAAACCAAGGTCCTTGATGACATCAGGTCTAAGCAAAGATGTGTCATTCAACTTATAATCATGGGCAGCAAATGCATCCCGATGAAAAGAGAAAATGTTACATTTCGATATATTCAGGTTCATTTTGTTAATGGAACACCATCTTTGAAAACTGTTCAAGTCAACCTGCAGCAGAGAATAGTCATCCGTTGTGACCACCGATCGGAACAATTTTATGTCATCAGCATACATTAAAATATTGCTATGTTTGATGCAAGGCAAGAGGTCCAGCAAAAATAGATTGAACAAAATTGGTCCGCAGTGAGATCCCTGTGGGACTCCCGAGGGAACAGGTATTGGACCAGAGATGCATTGTGCCAACTTTACGAACTGAGTTCTGCCTGACAAAAAATCCTGAATCCAACCCAAAAAAGCACCATCAAAGCCCAATGATCTTACTTTAGCGAGAAGAAGGCCATGGTTGACTCTGTCGAACGCCTTTGAGAAGTCCGTATAGACAGAGTGAACCTGACCATGCTCCTCCAGAGTTCTGATCCCTGAGTCTGATAAAAGACCAAATTAGAGATTGTGGATCTGCCAGACATAAACCCATGTTGTTCTGGGTTAATTATACCTTTTACATCCCATGCCAATTTCCTGCTGACCAGACTATCCAACAGCTTTGGAATCTCTGACTGCAAACAGACTGCTCTATAGTTCTCAACATTTGTCCTTTGGCCGCTCTTAAAAATTGGCTTGAGAAAACTAGATTTCCAGACAGATGGAAATATTGATGTAGATAGAGATCTGTTGAACAACTCACACAAAGGTTTAACCAAAGTACAGACGCATTTCTTCAAGAGCACCGCAGGAATGCCATCAGGCCCAGAAGAGAACTTACATGGAAGACCGACAACTGCATCAAAAAGTTCAGATATTTCGACATGATATGAGGCAGCACCAACTAATTTACTATCAAATTCAAAATTTGGGGTTTGAGTTGAGTCATCAGCCACATAAACTGAAGAGAAATATGTTGAAAAAATATAGACTGTCTCCTCAATATCTCTGCTGCACTGATTATTAAGAACCACTGTGTCGGGTATGCTACTATCTGATCTAGAATCTCAAACAAATGCCCAAAAACTCCTTGGATTAGTGCCAAAACGGTTTTTTAATCTTTGCAAATACCTCTGGGGGCAGACCTGGCGCTGCTCTTTGCACTGCTGTCGCAGGCGTGAAAACTCCATATACATTTCCGCAGACTGGGTACTTTTGAAATTAGAATGAGCCACCCTTTTACTAATGGTAAGTTGCCTCATATGTGAGTCAAACCACTTTGGAAAGCTAGAAGAAGTAATTTTCTTTTGAGGCACAAAAATGCTAATTAAATTACCCAAGATGTTATAAAATATTGAACATGCCAAGTCCACCCCTGCACCCTGAAAAAGTTTCTCCCAATTAACATCAGCTAAGCAGTCATTAATTGCTAAAAAATTTGCCGATTTAAAATCATACACATATTCATTGCAAACAGTATTCCTAAAAGTTTGACGAACGCAAACATCAATGCACAATGCAGACTATTTTCAAAATTGACATCTAATGCCTCATATCAATTTTGTTAAAGTCACTAAAAACTAAATCTAACATTACATTCCTATTATTTAAAATTGTACTTAGCTGAGTTAAATTCATAAAAGCATAACTACCTGCCACTAAATTAGCAAAAGATGTTACTGGGCAGTCCACAGCAAGTCCAAACTCATCCACATTCCACTTGGCTTCAGGTAGATTGTAATCACCAACCATGATCATCTTAGCATTGGGATACCTTTCCTTTATATCTTCAACAGAATCGCAGTGCCTCTGATATATCTCTTCGTTGGAAGCCGGAGGTATATAGAGACATCCGATAATCCAGGAGTCCTCACCATGGTCGACAGCAACAAAAACCTGCTCCACACCTTTTCAGCCAGCTCTACTTTCATAGCTTTTAAATATTTTCTGGTGGTTATTAGCACCCCTCCTCCCCTTCTCTTTGAAGAAGTATTCATGTCTCGATCCAGCCTAAAACATCAAAGTCCGTTAAACCAAGTTCAGAGTCCGATACATCACTGGTTAGCCAAGATTCACCAAAAGCCAATACATCGTAGAAGCAGGAATTCACGCTTCTCTGAAATTCTTGCAGTTTTGATTTAAAACCTCCAGTATTCTGATAAAAAATTGAGTATGTAAGTTTATTATCTGGGAGGTTCCTTGCTATTCCCCTGACTTTTGGGGCATCACTCGAAAAAAATTCTGCTGATCAGGTTGCCCATCACTATTCTCAGAAGATCTGATATAAAACCTACGGACTATAACACCTGTTGGCCAAATTTTAGGATTCATTATCAAATCTTTATGCCCAAATCTTACTGCAATCTTAAAAGATAATTTTTGACCTTTAGAAAGCAGCTTTTCTACTACCATATCATCTTGGACATCCGGACAGTGCTTCCGAATGTGATCAGAGATGAACTCCGCAGAAATACCAGACCTAATGTTTCCAGCATAAACAAAAGCTCTATCGTTGGAAGGTCCCTGCTTATACTCAGCGGCAAAATTGTTTGAGTCATCAAATACACCCGTACCTCGAATCAAATGCTTTTTCTTAGTAGTTTTAGGTTTAGGAATAGGAATCAATAAATCTCGATCGATTTTTTAAGGAGTTGATTTTCTTGGCTTTGGACTCTGAATGCTTAGTCCAGTGTTGGCATTACGCCCAATGGACGAGGCATAAGTAGAAGAAGAAGCAGAGTTAATGTCACATGTCAAAACTTCATCTGTCAAAATAGTCACAGCTGATTGTTGTTTGTTTACCTTTTGGGCCGAGCCGATTTCCCGCGCTGAATGCTCATTTTCCAAGCGATAGACTTTTTCCTCAAGAAAAACAATTTTTTCCTCAAGCAGGTACTTGTTCTCGGCTAATAAAAAGTTCTTATCCTGGGTCTCTAGGACGAGAGTGGATAAAAATTCACAGCGTTCCTTTAGTGAGGTTATGTCATTGTCGTCAGAACCGGAATCACAATTTATGCAAACAAACTCATTATAGCCCGTAACTCTTATTCCCTTTACTCGTACGGCACACGATGCGTGAAAAATGGCGTTACAACCCCTGCACTTTATATTTGCAGTGGCGCTACGCCCACAACTATCACAATTTTTCGAAGTCGGCACGTCATCACCCACCATCTTGGATTTTGGATTAAACTAGGACGAGACACCGTATTTTGCCCAACAGGATTGGTCTTGTACCTACCAAACCAACCTCTGGAATTCTTGTTGCCAGCTTGGATTGGGCGTTAAAAATAAACGATTGGTTTTTAGAAGGCCGTCTCGTTTGCTGGTTAACTTCTTAAAAAGTCTTACTAGATCAATTTCTTCATAGGTTACGTTTGGTATTAACCACTTACTGTCTGCCAATTTTTTCAATCCCCTTGAGCGGTTTTAGAAAAAACTAGATGGTTTTTCTTGATGATCCTCTTCTTTACAAAATATTCCAGGCATGCTGAAGGTCCTTCATTTCCTCTCCATGTCAACTCATGAGTTGCAATGTGAAAAACTTCCTTTGCAAACTATTAGATTTGCGAAGTTTCGATTCGCAATCCAATTAGTGTTAATGAACTGCTTTTCCCAAATTTTTATTTTCTTCGTCGAAGGACCAGATGTAATAATAGTAGTTCAGTCAATAAAAAGGGTGTAAAGTGCGTGAGCAGGGACCTAAGCGATTTCTTCAGAAACTTGTTCCGCGTACTTAGGGAGTAAACATACTAAAAGTCCTGACCTCTAGGTGGTAGGCCGGAGGGGGGAGCACAAAGGAAAGTCTCATTTTTGAGTTTTTCGCTTATATCTCAAAAACCATGTATCGTCCGGAACTTTTTTCTTACATGACATGAAAGCGTATGAAATTCTCTACAACTCTCATTCCATATAACTTTTTCGAATTCGCAACCGTTTGCGAGCTACACGCTCAGGAAAAGTGAAAATAAAAAAAAAATGCCACACATTTTTCATCAAATATTCCTTCATATCAATTAAACTATTAATCTGAGCCTCTTCTAGAAAGTTGTAGAGAATTTAATTCACTTTAAGAATATATATACATATGCCAATATATCTCCAACCGACTACGTTGGGGTTTGGAACCTTCGGCAACATGCACTAAAACAGAGTTTTATCCACAATACCGAAGCAGAATATTTGCACTCGACGCGCGTTTCGCTAACCATGTTAGCATCATCAGGAGATGATTAAAACTTTAAAAGTTTTAATCATCTCCTGATGATGATAAGATGGTTAGCGAAACGCGCGTCGAGTGCAAATATTCTGTTTCGGTATTGTGGATAAAACTCTGTTTTAGTATCTCCAACCGATCAACAGTTACATCAATATTTGCAAAATGTTTCCTAAAATTCTTCTTTTTCAGAAGCTGTTTTTGTAGTTCCTGAACCACAACTATCGCTTTTGTGTATCGTCCAATAATATGTGTAGCCACACAAATGCAGTGAACAAAAATCTTGTTTCATGAGAAATAGCAAATTTTATTTTGAAGATAATAAAAATAAGACATTTATATCATAAATTGTATAATGATATTGTAATAAGGCTGTTCAACTGTCTCTATAGTGCTGTGGCTATTGTTGGTGAGGATGTAGACCTCGCTGTTCTTTTGACAGCTATCCCTCCTCTCACCCAAGACATCCTGTTATTAAAACCAGGCCGAGGAAAAACTAAAACAATGGGACTGTCCACTCAAGAGATGCAACAGCGTGGATTTGAACACATCCTGTTCTTACATTCATTTTCTGGCTGCAACACAGCATCTTCAACTTAAAGTCACAAACCATTAAGAAAGCGGCAGGTACCTTTTACAACCCCTCTTCCACTCGCGGCAACGTTGAAGAGGCTGGGAAGATGTGCTTCCTTAAATGATATGGGGCACCAGCAAGTCAGTCTCCCTCAACCAGTACCGCTTCTAGTCGTTCATGAGGTTAGTGGCAAATATTAAGCCTGACATCAGCTCCCTCCCTCCGACGGAGAGCCCAGCTAAGCAGCATTCCTGGCGCACCTACCACTAAGTGCGGCAGTGGCTCGGGAATGAGTTGCCCCCTCAAGAATGGGGTTGGATAAAAACGTAGGAGACACCCTGGTGCCAATTGCAACAGAACATCCACCAGTATCGGAGGTCCTACTGAAAACGATAGTTTGTCGCGGTACTAAGAATTGTATTAGTGGCAAATGTGGATGTCGGAAAGCAATGCTGAACGGTTCTGTGGCGTGCCTCCACTACCAAGGGAATTGCCTTAACAGAGTGCCTATTTAGGACGAGGAGGACGGTGAAGACGACGTAGAGCCCCTTTAGCAAGTACAACCCTTAGCTGAGGACGAAAATGCCGCAGATGAAAAACTCTTGCCAAGACCCTCACGGCAAAAAAAATAAAAACTTGAGTACACTACTTACCTTATACGTGTCTTATTTTTATTATCTCTAAAATAAAATTTGCTAATTTTCATGTAACAAGATTTTTGTTCAATGCATTTAATATCCCGCTTTCATGTGTAGCAACACATATTATTGGACGATACATACAAGCGATAGTTGTGGCTCAGGGATAACAAAAACAGCTTCTTCTGAAAAAGGTGAAATTTTACGAAAAATTTAACAATTGATGTAACTGTTGACCGATTGAAGATATATTGGCATATGTATATATATTCTTAAAGGGAATTAAATTCTCTGGAACTTTCTAAATGAGACTTTTTTTCCTCAAATGAATAGTTTAAACGATATGAATGAATATTTGATGAAAAATGTTAGGTAATTTTTTTTTAATTTCCACTTTTCCCGAGCATGTAGCTCACAAATGGTTGCGACTTCGAAACAGGTATATGAAATGAAATATGTAGAGAATTTCATACGTTTTCATGTTATGGAAGAAAAAAAATCTCAGTACGATACACCGTTTTTGAGATATAAGCGAAAAACTAAAAAATGGGACCTTCCTTGTGCTTCGATTCGCGTGGCATCCTCTAGTCAGGCGTTTACCAGAGATGTATTCAGGAGATTGTATGGACTCGTACCGAAAGACCTTCTGACTGCCGGCCGGGTGAAAAATCATGTGAAACTGAGCAAAGTTGTAAAAATATTTTCATATGAGGAAATTAAAAAAAAAAATGCTTTGCAGGGTGTAATTTTTAGGTGATACCACTGTTGCTATCAAAATCTAACAAGAATTTAACAACACTGCAAATCGATCTTAAAAAGGCATCAATAATGGCAACTTTTTTCTAGTTTAATCAACTTTGTATCTTTGATCGTTTCAAAGATAGCAATAATAGTGGAATTACCTAAAATTTATTTAAAAATATATAATAATATAATACTTCGGAACCTCATTTTTACTATATTTTTTTGGTTTCATGAGAGTAATTTTTCAAAGCCACGTCACGACATGGTTTATGTTTTCGTCTCGCGTTAAGGAATTTTCGTATCGTTGATTGAACGACTAACCCAAACTAACCAAATCTATCAAAATTGATATATATCGGTACCGGCACCGGTTCAAATGACTAGAAGGTGTTATAGGTAGCAGCACTGGACCTTGAAGGCATATAAATTGTTGCTAGTATAATGTTTCCATTTCCAGAGCCAATCACAACATGCAATTGCTCGATATTTCCTGGCACATCGAGGACTCTACTAGCTATACCCTTTCGGACAGCGATCAAGACCCCTCCACCCCTCTCTCTAGCACTAGTGTCACAATACCGGTTCTTACGGTATACATTATAATTAAAGAGATTCAGTTCATCATTGTAAAAATCATTGTTTAGCCAAGTCTCAGTGAATACTAAAATATCATAGTAACACACTTGTACATTATCCAAGAGATAATTCAGTTTAGTAGGCAAGCCCCTTATATTCCGATAATAGGTTGAGTATTCAATGGGTTGTTGTGATTTTGTATAGATTTTAACTAGTTTTTTGAGACTATAGAAGGGACTCCTCGAGTGTACTTAATGTAAATATCTGTTTCTCCGTTTCAGGTTCTTTGTCCTTACTCATCTCTCACTTCTGATTCAAAACTTCTCTGCATTGCCGTTAAATCAAGACCAAACAAATATTGGCTTGCACGCTTTCGGATAACCGATTGGGCCTCTGCATTGTTGTGGAGTATAACTTTCAATGATCGATGACCATACATGTTGGCTTTACCGATCCTTGTGACATTTTTTATTTGAACAGGAACATTCATGACCGTCCTTATCAGATCCTCAGAATGCCCAAGGTCATTGCCCTGCTCTGGGAAATTGAATACATTGGATGCACGATCTTGACGTTCCTGAAGTTCTTTAAATATATTTTCGCTGGAGGAAATATGTGAGTTTGTACTGGCTGTGGTGACGTGCATATTAATTATATTTTCTCTTAAGACACTTATTTCAGCCCTCAATTCGTCGAGAGTTTTCAATATAATGGGAACCTGGCGAAGCCCAGATTCACAGCCTTCGCACAAGAATTTTAAGGTACGACGCCCTTTAAGATCAATAACTTTGATTTCCGATGCATTCAAGTCTGAGCAGACCAGTTTATGATTTGACCTACCGCAACTGTCGCAATATGCTAAAAGTTTTGGATCGTTTTCTTCAACTTTACACTTCAGGCACAATGTGGTAATTTTGAGGTTAGAACTCTTCGATCGTTCAAAAACCAGTAGAAAAAAGTAGAAACTACAATTATAACATTCAATCTTTAAACAGTCAGTTGAACATAAAAAGTCAATTTTTATTTTCAAAAAGCTGGACCTATAACACTCTTAAAATTTTCACATGTAAACAAACACATGTAAGTATTAGGTTTTGATATTTTTATGGAGAACATTCCTTACAAATTATTTTAGTGCATTCCATATTCCATACATATGGGAGTTTTACACAAAATACAAACATGGAATGTTTTTCTTTCCTTTTTTGATGAGCACCTTCTGCAAGTCGTTCTGGTGTGTAGTTTATCCTCGGGTGTGATTTATTCTTGAACCTCCAAGTTGAGAACGCGTTCGATAGACAATTTGCTAATTCCTTGTTAAATTTGTAGCGATCCATTTTTAAAGTATCTCAATTCGACTGATGGAGAATGTATGAATTTGCGCAAGATATGTCTAGCAGACTACATACTATATTTCTGATCTAAACTGTCCACGCCTCCTTTCGTTGTTTTATAGTAATCTATTATCTCTGGTTTACCACTGTTTTTGTCAGTACTTGGATTATAGAGCATGGAGGAGCTGAGTAATACTGCCTTGTTTTTTTTTCGGAACGTAGGATAGAAGGGTTGTACCACTGGTAAATCCATAGAGACTAAAATCAACACTTCTTTGCTTATTTGGTAAAAATGAAGCTGGGATTTCACCTTTATTTTTTTTTAGCATTTCCACATATGTTAACTTTTTAGTTTTGAAGAACCAGCTTACACGAAGAAAACCAGTTGTCGGCGGTAATGTTTCTGTTCGTATTATAAATCGGTTTGGACAGTTTTAACGCAGCCTGGGTTGGTTTGGAAAATACCTTTTCTTCGTTGCTCAAGAAAAAACCATCAGAATCCTTTCCAGAGTACACATAAGCATTGAGAGGGTATCCAGTTCTTGCATCGGTTAATGCCATTACTTTAATGCCATACTTGGCCGGTTTCGCTGGCATATACATTTTAAATCTACATCTTCCTTGAAATGATACGAGCATTTCATCTACACATGCACAACTTCCGATGGTGTAAAACTCCTGACAATTTGATATAAAAGTATCAAATACTTCTTAATAGCAGCTAAGGGGATTTGCCTTTTTCTTTCCTCTCTAGTTTCAGCATCGTCAAACCTTAGGCAAGAAAGAATAACTTCATTACGCAACGAAAGATATCCCTTCCGGAGCCATCTGTGGCGAAAATAGATCTGATATCCTCATGATTGGATTTAAAAATTGATGTAAAAATGAAGAGGCCCAAGAAAGATTTTAGCACTGTTCGAAGTTTTTTTGTATTCTTGTTTTGTTTCATCAATCGTGCATTAATTAGTGTAATGAAGAACTACATCTAAAATCCATTCATTAAATAAAAGACTCCAAACCTGCTCCGAATCGGCACTATACACATGTATATTTTTAAGACTTGGGCATTATTTGAGGAAGATGTTGCGTTGCAAGGTAGGTGTGTTTTTAAGAACTGCAGGAATCGATGACCATTTAGATCTATTTTTCCCATAAAATGCAATGGAAGTACTTGCCTTGCCGACGTCTTCGACGTCTGGTTTTGTTGATCCACTTCCTTAGTAGCGAAGGGACACAGCTTCCTCGGCTGGATCTTTCTTAGGTCATCCCAGCTTCTGAAGTGCACCTCACTTACCCAAACCAACGCAGGATAGTAGGCAAAACATGAGTGGACGATTGTGCGTCCTTCAAGCCCCACCTACATTCCGAAATTTCTACGATCCACAGCAGATGCAAATGACTATTCAAACGAGAGTGTTCTGCTTAATTCCTAAAGTGATTATCCGCCATAGATCTTTGGCTCGCTCATTCCATGCATTTCTTAAGATGGCTGTGGCTGTACTGTAGGACACATCTATTACATGTTCAGGTTCCATTGGACACATTGCGAAACCCTGTCGTGCCAAACAATCAGCCTCCTCATTTTCTGAAAGATTAGAGTGTCTCGTAACCTGTACAAGACTGGGCCTATTATGCCTAGCCAAGGCCCTCAAGATATCCTTACACTCAAACACCACCGCAGAATGAGCCCTATGAGACTTAAAAGCCGAAGGGCAGCTCTGCTGTTCGAGCAAATGTAGATATGTATCCCTCTGAAGGCTCTTAACAGGTTCTCATACCTGCATCGAATCGGTCTATACTTCAATCTTTTCGTCCTCCTCCAGATTTTGGTTTGTCCGTCGGGCTATTATTGTCCCTTAGGGGACCGAGATCTTTCACACCTCAAGGCGGCAGGCGGCGAATCTCTCAAGAGCCCATGTAGGTACCATCCTCATAGCACCTGTAATTTATTCCCACGCAATACAAATTGACCCTTAATCATGTCGATGGATCACCTAACGGCTTTTACAGTGGTAACATGCTTGACTTTTCAAGATCCTTTACAGTCATACGCCAATATGCTATATTAGACGCTTCTGATTGGTGGATTTACGTCACCTTCACTTTGTCTATATTTATTAATATTTTGAAGCACAATTGTTTGAGATATTTCTTGTAGTTTTGCTAAATTCTCTTTAGATTTTGGTCCTTTCTTTGTGCATGCTGTAACAATATTTGGAAGCTATTTTTTTAGTTTTCTCTTACAATTACATTATGTTGTGTGTTTTTAATTTTTTTTTTGTATATTTTCAATCAATATTTTGAAGGCTGAGTTCTTCGAGATTCCACTTCCAATTTCATTATGTCATATATGTTCCGTTCTTTCTGCTGCCTGAATTAACATTTAGAAGTTGAGCTTCTTTATTAGATGCCACCTGTAATTTAATTATCATCTCTTGGGAATTTAGTTCTTTCTTTGTACTTGTTGCAGCAAAGTTTCAAAGCTGAATTCCTTTGAGTTTTCAGTTGCAATTTCATTATCTTCATTAGTTGTTCGTTTCTGTATACAACTGAATCAACATTTTCATCCACTTGTAATTTCATTATATTCTCTTCAGGATGTGTACTCTTCTTGTACTTCTGGAATCAGTATTTGGAAGCGGACGCTTGTAGTTATGTACATTATCTTCAGTAGTTTTTGCTTTTTTATGCGTCTTAAATTGTTATTTTGAAGTAGAGTTCCTTTAGATTCCACTTGTAATTTTATTTATTATATTCTCCTCAGAATGTGTACATTTCTTTGTACATCTTAAATTATTATTTGAAAGCTGACACTTGTAGTTAGGTACATTATCCTCAGTACTTTTTGCCTTTTTTGTACATCTTAAATTAATATTTAGAAGCACAGTTGTTTGAGATATTACTAATAATTTCACTAAATTCTCTTTATAATTTGGCCCTTTCTTTGTGCATATTGCCACAATATTTTAAAGTTAGCTTTTTGAGTTTTCTCTTTCAATTACATTATCTGGAGTGATTTTCACACTCTTTATATATTTTCAATCAATATTTGAAGGCCGAGTTCTTCAAATTTCCACTTATAATTTCATTATCTTCTACATAATATGTTTGTTTCTTTATGCGGCCTGTATTAACATTTAGAAGCTGAGTTTGTTTACATGCCATTTGTAATTTCCTTATATTCTCGTGAGAATTTGTACTTTTTTTGCACTTGTTGTAACAACATTTGAAAGCTGACTTCCTTTGACTTGTCACTTGCAATTTCTTTATCTTCATTAGATGTTTGTTTTTTCTGCAACTGAAACAACATTTCCACCGTGACATTTGTAATTTCATTATATTCTCTTCAGAATGTGTACTTTTCTTTGTACATCTTGAATCGGTGTTTGGAAGCTGACACTTGTAGTTATGCACATCATCTTTAATAATTTTTGCATTTTTATACATCTTAAATTAATATATATTCCCTTCAAAAAATGGTTATACATGTTGCAACGACATTTGAAAGTTAACTTCTTTTAAGATTTCAATTGCATTTCATTATCCTCTTTATATGCTTGTTGTTTATACAACCTGAATGAACATTTAAAAGCTGTTTTTTTTCTTTAGATGCCACTTGTAATTTCACTATATTCTCTTTAGAATTTAGTCCTTTCTTTTTACTTATTGTAGCAACATTTTAAAGTTGGCTTCCTTTGTATTTTCACTTGCTTTTCAATATCTTCATTTAATGCTCGTTTTTTTTTATACAACTAAATCAGCATTTGGAAGCTGACTTTGTTTAGATGCCCTTTATAATTTCACTATATTCTCTTCTCTTCAGGATTTAGTCCCTTCGTTTTACTTGTTGTAGCATCATTTTAAAGCCAACTTCCTTGGTGTTTACAGTTGCATTTAAATATCTTCATTGTATGCTCGTTTTTTTATACAACTGAATCCGCACTTGGAAGCTGATCTTCTTTAGATGCCATTTGTAATTTCACTATATTCTCTTCAGAATTTGGTTCCTTCTTTTTACTTGTTGCAACAACATTTTAAAGCTGACTTCTTTTGTGTTTACACTTGCATTACATTATCTTCATTAATATGCTCGAAAAAATCATGTGTGCAGTTTACACGTGGTAGAAGAAACCTTCATAAAACTAAACCAAGCGATCACCCATCCAAGTACTAACCACGCCCGACGTTGCTTAACTTCAGTGATCGGAAGAGAACTACTTTTTACTCTTAACAAACATTTTCTCGCAGTCTACATCCTATAATAGATCTCTTTTTACTGTCGCTGGTTCGTTTCATCGATTTTCAAATTACACCCAGAAGTTTCAAAAACCTTTTTGACCGCGATTTTGAGTTACCATATACATTTTTAAAATATATGTAGTAACTAAAAATTTATCGGTTTTATAGATTGGTTTCTTGCCTATTGAACGGTGATAATCGTAATTTGCTACATCGCCTCGGTAATTTTGAAATTATGATCTCCCAAGTGTCTGAAAATCGCTTTTTTACAAGCTTTTATTTACTTTCACCTGTGGGTCTGTCTGTCTGTAATCAAATCTTGCAAGCTGAATTAGAACTACTTCTAAATGTTCGATTGACTTGAAATTTGGTACACGTTTATAGTTCCGATGACAATACAATATTTTGTTGTTAAGTTTACACCTCCCCCCTTTCAGGGGGGAGGTGTACTTAAAGTATGTCCGATTTTGTTTAAAATTAGTATATGGGGATTTTTGGGGACAAGGAATATGAATTTTGTATCAGATTTTGAAAATTCAAAATGGCGGATTCAACATGGCCGATATTGGGTTAAATGCTGCAAGTCAATTTTAGCTGACTTCTACATATCCAATTGGCTTCAAATTTGGTATGCGTTTGTAGTTCAAATGAAAATATAAAACTATGGTCTAACTTACACTCCCCCCCCCCCCCCCCCCTCCCTCCCTTTCAAGGGTAAGGTAGAGTAGGGGGCATTACTTAAAGTATATCCGATTTCGTTTAAAATTGGTATATGGGGGTTTTTGGGGACAAGGAATATGAATTTTCTATCAGATTTTGAAAATTCAAAATGTCGGATTCAACATGGGCGATATTGGGCCAAATGTTGCGTCAATTTTAGCTGACTTCTACATATCCATATGGCTTCAAATTTGGTATGCGTTTGTAGTTCAAACGAAAATATAAAACTATGGGGTTGCCATTGTTTATTCTTATGAAGACAGTGGTGTTGCTTATACTTCCCGCCCTCCCTTTAAAGGTTAGTGGTGAAGGCACTACTTAAAGTATGTCCGATTTGGTTTAAAATTGGTATTAGGGGGTTTTTAGGGACAAGGAATATACATTTTTTAACAGATTTTGAAAATTCAAAATGGCTTTTATTATACACGGTGTCCCATATAAGAATGCACAGTACAGGGATCTCGCAAACCACAAGAGCTACAAAGATGATTAAATTAGAGAAAAGGTGTGCCTTGCCGAACCCTACAACGTCATGCTTCGAAATCTAAAAAAATCCGATTACTTCCGAAGATATTTGAGAAAACCCGAATTTTCTCGATTTCGTTTTTATTTTTTTCTGACTTTATTTAAAAAGATATGAAAATGCAAATTTCACATTGCCATTGCCACTTTTCCTGCTCTTGAAGTTGATGTTATTACATTTTCAATCTGGCCTTTGGTTTCTTAGCAACCATCATCAACTTTGTTTTTTTAAATAGTCGAAAAAATTTCTTTTATTCCTAAAAAACTCTAATTTCAATCCTAAATCCAACAACATATCGCTCGTTACATTTATCCGACGTTTCGGGTTAAAAAAAACCATCATCAATTCTATTTGATGATGATTATGAAGGAACGAAACGTCGGATCAAAAATCTAATTACGTCATCATGTAGAGGAGGCAAAATGACATAGGAATGTGAATTTTATTTTGATCAATTTTCATTATTAAAGCCTGAAAAAAATCAATAATTGCAATCTACGAATTCTTGAAATTTAAAACATAATTAAATTTTTTCAGATTTTAATAAAGATGATAGATCACAATAAAATGCACGTTTTTATGCCAATTTTTGTCCTTTACCTAATGACGAAATTAGATTTTTGATCCCAAGTTTCGTTCCTTCGTAATCATCATCAAATAACATTGATGATGGTTTTTTTCACCCGAAACGTCGGATAAAAGTAAGAAGCGATATGTCGTTGGATTTAGGATTAAAATTAGAGTTTTTTAGGCCAAAACAAATTTTCTCGACTATTTGAAAAAACAAAGTTGATGATGGTTGCTAAGAAACGAAACGTCAGATTGAAAATCTAATAACATCAACTTGAAGAGCAGGAAAAGTAGCAATGGGAATGTGAAATTTGCATTGTCATATCTTTTCAAATAAAGTCAGAAAAAAATAAAAACGAAATCGGAAAAATTCTTTTTTTCCCAAATATCTTCGGAAATTATCGGATTTTTTTAGATTTGGAAACATGACGTCGAAAGATTTAGCAAGGCGCAACTTTTCTCTAATTTAATCATCTTTGTATCTCTTCTAATTTGCGAGATCCCTGTAGTGTGCATTCTTATATGGGACACCGTGTATACTATGAATTTAAGTATTATAAATAAAAATATAATATTTACTAAATTTGTGATTTTGCTATACCATAATACCTATTAAAAAGTAAAAAATAAATAAAAGCAAAAAAAAAATTAAAAACAAGCTTTTATTTAAATGCACTAAAAAGAAGAAAATAAAATTAACCCTTAAACCGAAACATTGGTCGATAGTACATAATGAGAAACATCCGGTCACAGAGACCCGGCTCGACGCGCGCTGTAAATATCTACATTATATTTTAGTTTTTTATTTTATTTTGTTTTTTTAACAATAAAAAAACTGCTTTTATTAATATACCTTGTATTTAATAAACAAATGGGTACAAAAATAGCTACTAATCTTAGAACTAGTAAACAAAATATTTAAAAAGATAAAGTTACACAATTAGTACATACTTTTCTGCTGCACTCCAAACAAATGGGATTGCCACATTTTATGCATTTGTATGATGTTTTTCTCTCTTTTCGAGGTGGACATATCGAACAGGTTTTGCGCTTCTGAAGTTTGTCTGACGGAACTTCTTCGGTTGAATTTTCTAGTCCTTCGGGAATGACTTCACGTATAAGTGACTTGATATCTCTAGGGAGATTTGAAATAGCTAGGCGTCTTCTTAGATGCGGTTCTATGAGTAACATGGCCAAACTTTCAATAAAAGTGCTTCTTTTCATTGTAGGGTTTTGACGGTAACATAAATATAATATGAAACCGTTGACACAACTTACGTTTACGAGAGTGTAAAATATAACTAAAGGCCACCTTCTGGTTCTTCTGTTGGATGAATATAAAGCATTTTTCATATCTAGAAGATCTACACCACTTTTTGTTTTATTATAATAACAGACAATCTCAGGTTTATTTTTATCAGAGTCTGTTTGGACACTGTCATGCATGGAGGATATAAGCACAACTGATTTTTTCATTTTTGGAACAATAGACAGCAGTGTTATTGGCATTTCAGTAGCGAATCCATAAAGTGCTGATCCTACCGGTCTGGATTTATTTGCCCTGAACTCTGGTGGTATAATGGATTTATTCAGCTTCAAAGTGCCTACATAGGTTAAAGATCTGTCTCTAAGTTCTTCTACCAACTCCAGTGAAGAAAACCAGTTTTCAGCTGTGATGTTCCGGTTCGATCCCTCCAACGGTTTGCATAGGCGTAAAACTGACTGAGTGGGTTTCAAAAGCTTACGTTCTTCCTCGGAAAGCCCAATTCCGTCGCTGTCTTTTCCTGTGTAAATATAAGCATTAAAAAGGTAACTACTGTAGGAGTCGGTCAAGCTCTGAATTTTAATGCCATATTTTGCTGGTTTCTTCGGCATGTACATGCGAAATCCACATTTTCCTCTAAAAGGGACAAGCATTTCATCCACCGTAACGTTATCACTAAGACAGTACATCTCTTGAGAATTTTGAATGAAAGCATTGAATAATTCAGAGATAGGGGCGGCACGATCCACTTTTTTTCTCTCCTCGCGAGTTGTGGAATCATCAAACCTAAGAGCCATTCCTAATATTTCAAAGCGCTTGACGGACATAGTTGCTCTAAAAATAGGTCTTCCAGTTAAACCTTTTGCAAATAGGGTTTTCATATTTTCATGGCCAGATTTAAATATTCAAGTGAGCATAAGCAAACCAATAAATGCGTGTATTTCTACAGAATCGGTATTTCTATAATTTGACTTATTACTCTCAGGTTTTAGTTTATCTCTAGTTGAAACTAATTTTGCATTTGTGAAGAGGACAATTTTATCAATTATCTGCTGGTCAAATAAACATTTCCAAATTTCGAGTTGGCCAGGTTTGGCCAATTGCCTAGCTTTTCGAGTAAGCCCGGGCAATTGTCGGATAATGTTGTGTTTTGGAGTTTTTCTTACGCCAGACGGGGCGTTTTTCAGCCATTTATATTCTTTTTTATTTTTTCTTCCAATAAAAAACTGTGTTTCTTCGTTAGTTTCTCTGCCATGTTGTTTGTGGTTGTCGTCATCGGTAGTTCGCTGCTCTGCATTCAAAAGGTTATCTTCTGTATCACTTTCACTTCCTTCACTTATTTCCACTTCCTCTTGCGTCGCCTGCTGCTCATCATCGCTTAGCACATAGTCCGGATCTATATCTGAGTCGTCAATTTCCTCGTTCTCTTCAAGTTCATCGTCGCTTTCCAAATACCACTCCGTAACCCTTCGCTCAAAATTTTCATCACCAAACTGTACTGTTTCTTTTCTCGAACATTTTGAAACATGTCCGCTGCTCGTAGAAGGAATATCCATGATAACGGGATCTGAAAATAATAAGAACACTTTTTGATTTGTCCAGACAACTACTAAGTAAAATATTTTATAATCTCTCTCCAACTGAAAAAAAAATTGCAATACAATAATAGCTTAGGTATAATTTGTACATAATGCGAAACATACGGTCATACATACCTGTATTATTACTAGCGTAACGCGAAACACCCGGTCTCTCGTACCGGAACACTTTAGAAAACCGACGTGCACCTTACAGTAACAAGATATATACTAAACGCTATTGCCCGCTTTGCATAGGTAAGGAGTTGATAGAAGCATATTCGGGAGGGGAGAGACACAGATCAAACTGGGTTGTTATAAGTTAGCCAAATGTGACCCCACAGGTCTCAGAGACCGGTGTTTCGGTTTAAGGGTTAAAGTAAAAAAATCAAGTAAATCCAACCCTTTATTTTGTTACATTAAACATTTTTATATGATATAATAGCTTGTCGCGAGAAATTTAAACAGGAAAATCTCGCGACAAGCTTTTATATCATATAAAAATGTTTAATGTAACAAAATAAAGGGTTTGATTTACTTGATTTTTTTACTTTAATTTTATTTTCTTCTTTTTAGTGCATATAAATAAAAGCTTGTTTTTAATTTTTTCTTACTTTTATTTATTTGCCGCTAAATTTATCTGAAATGTACTTTTATTATTATTTTTCAGAATATCATCATTTTCTATTGCTATATCTATATCTTTGAACTCGTTGAATGCGAAAGAATCACGGCTTTTTCGAAAAATTCCTAATTTTCTAGGAATAGTAATGTAGAAAAAGAAAATCTGCGATTTTGAGTTAATACATAAATTTTTAAAATTAGTGTAGTAATTTTAAATTTGCGTGTTTTATAGATGGGTTACTTGCCTATTGACCGGTGAAAATCGTAGTTTGCTACATCGCCGCGTTAAGTTCGGAATTATGATCTTCCAAGTGTCTGCAAATCGCATTTTTTGCCGAAAGATTTATCGGAAAAGTAAGTCTATATATTTGAGCTCACTGAATTCAAAAGAATCACAATTTACTAGAAAAATTATTCTTAAAGCTACAAATTGCATGTGTTACTGCATGTGTTTTTTTTTTCACCAAATTCTCCGATAAAGTCCATTATTATAATCGAAACATTCGAAGCAAACATTAAATAAATTCGAAATTTAATGGGAGCATTTATCGCCGCTCTTTCTGGCATTTTATTTTTGTTTATACGGGTAACGTTTCCTGTCTAATGTTTTTAGAGTAACCCGATCCCGCTGTGCACTCGGTTCTTTACGAGTGTAACTCGTTACGACGCCATAGACAGTAATATTTATACACAAACGACTGATTGCATGAGAGATACGCTTGTTCTAAAATTTATTATTTATTAATTTTAATGTGTTATGTTATAAAATCTTTGATAATTTAATAGGCTGGTGCCAGGGCTGTTAAACCGTAGCGAGAACTACAGATGTTTATTTAATGCAGATGTACGCTTTATAGCATCCTATTATAATAGCTACTTATATTACGGTTAATGGTGATGGTCACATACATTGAAGTGGTACAAATATACAAGCATATTATAATGCAGAACAAATTTGATCTTTATAGAGTATGCAAAGCTCCAGATATTTTAATCAACTCGCTAAAAATGCTACAGAAGAAGAACCTATAATATAGCGTCTTACCTTAATTTCTTGATTTAACGTTTATATTATGCAAGATTTTTTTCAGTTACAAATGTTTAAAAAGGAATAAAATATGATATAAAATATGTGACTATTCAAGAAAGTAATGCGAATGTAGCAGGAAATTGTTCATAATATCTTGTAAAAATACGTCATTTAATTAATTTTAGTCACAATGCAATTCATTCCACTAGACTTGGAAAAGTACCCGTCGCGTCGGGAGGAGATTGAAAGACAATACAGAATACGGCAAGTGGCAACGGCCATTTTTCTCGAAAGCTCCTGTCTTAAAATGCTTCAAATTTGAGACGTAGGGGTAACAAATGGTTTTCCATTCGTTGCTAATATCAGACCTACCGTTTGTCACTTTGTTTTTGTGGCAATTAAAAATATGTTTTCATGAAAAAATAATGTTTTAAAGGCAGCATCGTCCCATGAAAAGGTAATAATTAAATTTTATACAGGAAGCCTTTACCTGTAACTTACTAGTAAATTTTAAATAATAAATGTGAAAATGCCAGTGTCGACTTAACTGACACTGTCTCTATTGACAGATTAATTTTTTTTCTGGTGAAACCTATTTGGTGAAAAAAAAATTTAAATAAATAAGTATTATTTTTCTTAAAATAACTATTTGCACAAAATTAACAAGAAATTCAATAAATAAAGAAAAAACACTAGAAGCATTTCAGATTTTAGTTTCACATAAATTTCACCTTTATAAACAAATGTTAAAAGATAATAAATATATAAAACATACAGTAATAAAAACAATACAGTTGCATAGAGATTAGAAGTCGGATAAGCTACGGTCCTATAATTCAGTAATATTACGGTTAAAATTGCAATATATCGGACAAAATTCTGAAAGTTTTAAAAATCGGTAGAAATATTAAGGATAGCATAACAATAGGTAAACTAAAAAGTTCCCACCCCTAAAGTGTGTGCTTCATCCCTTCCAACATTGTTTCCACCCCAATTTTATTTTTTTTCGGAATACCTACGAAACAGTGCATGGTAGGTAAAAGTACTTATATACAAAGTTGTTCCTCATAAAATTCTCTACAAAAAAGGTTCTATAACAATTTCCTCTAAAATGTCCCGTTGTTTGGTAAATAAGGCGCAAACGAAATCAAGGCGGGATATATAATTCGTTAAATATATGTATGGCTGATTATCCAAAGGGCTCAAAGTAGCCTTACCCAAAATAAGTAAAAATATAAATCGATAACCACTATTTCACACTCGATAGTGTAACAAGTTTTATTTTCGCCCACTACACCCACTGTGACGTAATATGGCCAAAAAAGGGACATTTAATAATGTTTACAATGCTTACGTTACTTACATTAAAAAGCATTACGGTAATAGAGTAACTGTTGTGGTCGATCGTTATTTGGAGAACGCAAGAGCCTAGAACGACAAAGGCGTGTACTGCAAAAAACTTGTCCTGACATTGTATTTGATGAAAACACTGTTGTTTCTGAAACTCAGCACAAGTTCCTTAGTAATTTGTTTAGCAAAGAATTGATTGCAGAACTAGTGAAAAAACTTAGCAATGAAGAAATCGAGGTGTTTGTTGCTGCGGATGACGCCGATTTATTAATAGCACAAACTGCTATCGAAAGATGTTATAAGTGTGATACAGCAGTTGTTGTAGGTCAAGATATTGACTTGCTAGTTCTTCTTATTGCTCTTTCTCCCTCTGACAAATACATCGAATTTTTAAAAGAAAAACAGGGTAATACCAGCAAAAGGACTTATAGGTCCCGAGATTTACAATCCTCAGCTTTTTTAAAAAACTGTAAAGAGACAATATTATTCGCACACGCCATTAGCGGTTGCAACACAACTTCTGCGTTTTTCTCCAAAGGAAAGGCTAATACAATTAATGTGTTTAACAAAAGGGATGACTTACAAGATATCGTGCAAATCTTTAATAATGAAAAAGCTACTCATTAAGAAATTGCAGATGCGGGTGAACGATTTGTTCTTGCTTTGTACAACTGTACCTCTGCAGAAAAAAGACTAGATGTATTCAGATTTATGTCTTTTAACAAACTGGTTGGTAAAGCGAACAATACTGTAATGTTATCAAAACTACCAACAACTACTGCTGCTGCTCGGCTACACTCATATCGTGTTTTTTTCCAAATTCAAACATGGAAAAGCGTTAAGCTTGAAGCTACTGATTGGGGATGGAAAAAAGTCGGCGGTATATTAACCCCAATTATGACAACAAAGAACCAGCTCCTGAATCTGTTTTAACACTGATTTCGTGTTCGTGTAAAATAGGATGCGAACACAGGTGCAGTTGCAAAAGAGCAGGCTTACATTGCTCTGCAATGTGTTACCATTATCATGGACAAGCATGCATGAACGTCGAATCTATGGAAGATGGCGAAGATTAACATAGTCTTCTAAGAATTAGTGGATCAGGCCTACTGGGGACACTATACGTAAAAATAACGCGCCAATTACTTTACCTCAGAGGTGGTGTAGAAACAAGTACGATTCATATAGAATATTACTTCCTCTTTAAAAATCGAGAGGTTTTATAGGATTAAGAGAATAAAAGTGGTAAATTTATTTTAATTTTAAGTGATGCCAGAAGCCTACTATCAACTTTTTAGCGTTCAGCATTGGACTTTATATTATATTATATATTAGATTGCATTTACTGTGTAACTGGAAGGAACCCTTATGTATACGCCTTATTTCTCACATTATTATTAATTTTAGGAAAAAATGTATTGGAATATTTTTTGTAGAAAATTTTATGAGGAATATTTTTTTATATAGGTTCTTTTATCAAAAAGTGCACCGTTCTCGAGGTAATCTAGAAAACTTGAAAAAGGGGGTATAAACGACGTCCTAGGGGATTGAAGCACACTATTTAGGGGTGGGAACTTTTCGATTTAGTATTTCTTATGTCATCCCTAACATTCCTACCAATTTCCAAAACTTTCAGAATATTGTCCGATATAAATCGTAATATTACTGAAGTACTACGGATTGCCTTTTGTGTTATTTGTTGTGGAGAACGGTGAAAAACGCGACTTCGGCAAGTTGAATCACGTTGGCGTCTTGTTTTCTTTGTGTGTGGCGGCATCACAAAAATTCTAACAATTGACGGACGTTTTTGTCTATCCTTGACAGTGGATTGATATTTGATAATTTTTGAAAAAGTTACGATAAGTGCGTGTGCCGATTTTTATTGTAGGAATTGTGGCGCATTATAATTAGGT
Organism: Pissodes strobi; assembly: GCA_016904865.1. Classification (NCBI taxonomy): domain Eukaryota; kingdom Metazoa; phylum Arthropoda; class Insecta; order Coleoptera; family Curculionidae; genus Pissodes; species Pissodes strobi. Next base: position 153,831 of record MU183712.1, read on the forward strand.
TTATTGGTGTGTAAACGCGTTTTTCTAGTGATTACCTATGGAGGAAGGCAAAAGTGACGAGTCAGAGCTCGATTACGAGCCTGAATTGAGTGAGGGTGACCATGACAAAGGCGAATCGGCGATGGAAGATGATACAGTTTCCATTATGCATAAGCTGTCGAAAGACGGTTTGGCAGCTAATATCGAGCAGATTGTGGCGACCGACATGGCAAAAGCGATAAAACAAAAGGCGACCGTTGGTACTGACGGTAGCAAGGGTAACAAGAAAAGCGAAACACAGGTGGGTTTGAAGATTAGCGGTAGGCCATGCTTGTGGCGAACGAGCGGACTCCACTTGCAGTTTGGGTTCTATGGCAGGCGACATTATTGACCCTTTCGATCCTGACAGCCGGGACTGCAACGTAGTCAGGTAGTTGAACAAAATTGATCAATTGGGCGATATTCATGGATGGTCGAACTATGAGAGAGCGCATTTTATGCAGGCGAAATTGCAAGGCGCAGCAAGGGGCTAGTTTAATCGTCTCGAGAAATGTGACCTCTCACGGGAAGACTGGAAAACGGCTCTTAGGAAGATGTTTCTAAGAGTGCATGATTTTGATCAGCTGCTCAAGGAAATGATGGCGAGGATTAAATTGAACGGCGAAACCATGACCCATTCTCATGATAAAATGGCGTTGATCGAAAGGCGTGAGCTTTCGGGCACAAAGGTGCTTTCGTCTCTGATTGAAGGTCTACCTCTCGATCTACAGGCGAATCCAATCGGTATCCATCAAACAGTATCATGAAATTAAATGGGCGAGGAAGTCCAGAATCATGCACTGGCTAAGCGAAACACTTGACACAGTGTCTGATGCATCTCCAACTTCACCTATTTATATATTGGGTGACTTCAATCTTCCCCATCTCATGGAAGGTGGGTGACAACCCCTTTAAGCTCCACTGTGACAGCTTCGCATGGAGCGCCGCCCGATGAAGTAGCGTCCCTTCACGAGATGTCAGTCGCTTATTTTTTTCATAACCTATTCCAAATAAACTCGGTCTTGACAACCAACTGAAACCTACTGGACCTGGTACTATCACAGGACCCTGATGTTACTGTACAGGAAGCAGATGAACTACTGATCCTCCCATATGCGTATCACCCCCCAATCGCCATTAATTTGAAAACCTCAGCTCCACCTCTGAATGGCAATGGCTTGAACTTTGAAGGTTTTTATAGAGGCTTTAAATCTGCCAAATTTAGTGATATTTTGAATTTTCTTGGCCAGTCTGACTGGGACATTTTAGTGACTGATAAGACGTTAGATGTAATGTTAAACATTCTGTACGAAACTCTGTATATGGCAATTGACTTTTCGTGCCTCTGAAGAGGTATTCTGCAAGAAAATTCCCTGTATGGTACTCAGACTCTACAAGAAACTGTGTATTGGACAAAAAATTAGCACATAAGCGATATAAATTGTCAAACTCTGCTGTAGACTATGAAGAGTTTTCTAGGTTGAGATCGTTGTCTAAACGCCTAATACGTAACAGCAATGAATCCTATAATGAGACAACTGAGCAATCTTTGTATACTAATCTTAAAGGATTTTGGTCATTCATCAATAATAAAAAGAAGTCAAACAATTATTATCCGAGTGAGCTCTGCTATGAATGGTGGACATGTTTGCGGACTATTTTGCAACTGTTTTTCTAATAATAAGTATGAGGTATCCCTCATGCGAATTTTCATTCAATATCATTCATACCACAACCTACCACATCCATATATCTAAAATCTATGAAAAACTTTCTTGTCTGAAAATCGACAAAAGTCCCATTTTGGATCCTGCCTTGAATGATCATCAATTTGGCTTTCGACCACGAAGGTCTACTGAAGGTAATCTTTTAACCCACGTTGACTACGTGTCGGGGGCCTTGGAGAATGGCTGTTGGGTAGACACCATCTACACTGATTTCTCGAAGGCGTTCGACAGGGTGTGACATGATATTTTGCTACATAAACTTGAAGTGCTTGGTGTTGACGCCCCTCTTCTACTGTGGCTTCAGAGCTACCTGTCTGAAAGGAAACACATAGTAAGGATTGCAAACTTTCGTTCTTATGAAATAAAAAAACCCTTCTGGAGTACCACAGGGGTCACACTTGGTACCCCTTTTATTTAATGTCTTCATAAATGACATTGAAGAATGTTTTGCTCACAGCCACTTTCAACTTTTTGCTGACGACTGAAGCTTTGCTCTGTGATTGTAAATGTGGGCGATTGTGACAAAATCCAATACGATCTCAATAACTTGGCCGATTGGTGCCAGAGGAATGAGTTGGAGTTGAACCGAGAGTTGAACCCAGTCAAGTGCAAGTCTATTTCATTCCATCGCGGGCGAAATCCAATTTAGCATTACTATGCAATCAATGCAGTTATCCTGGAAAACTTAAGTCACATAAGAGATTTAGGTGTCACCCTTGATTATTCCTTAAATTTTATTTCACATATATCCTCTGTTGTCAATAAGGGCTTCCAGATGCTTGGTTTTATCAAGCGATGCACAGCTGATTTTACTATAGTATTGTTGCACTCAAGCGCCTCTATTGCGCTCTTGTTCTACCTCATTTAATATACTCCTCCTGTGTATGGTCACCTTTTTTACGTCGTCCACAACGAAAGTCTTGAACGTATACAGCATAAGTTCTTAAAATACGCAGCTTTCAAAATGAACGTTGTATTTCAGGATGATGAGCGGATGCTGTCTACCTTGGGAATGCCATCAGTCACGGCTCGACATCAAATCGGAGATGTGTCACTGGTATATAATATACTGCACAACAGAGGGTCCATCCCAAATATATTACAAAAAGTAAAAATCCATATTCCCCCTAGAGGTACGCGATCTGGTTTTTTTGGTTCTATGAACAGAACAAATTATGCATATAACAACTTCTTGTCCAGAGCTTCTAGGCTGACAAATTGTCATAATCAGATAGACTTGTTTTCCACACCCCTCACTTTCCATGGGCAGCTTAAGGGTGCATTTTCATGATGGGTCAGTTTTGGCATGTTATTTTTACATTTTTATTATAATTTTAAATTGGCATCTTACCATGACATTAATACATTTCTAGCGGAATATAATTGGGCTGACATTTTAAACAACACTAACGTTGATATTATCATTGATGAATTTTACTCTGTACTGTCTTTAGTTATAGATTTGTTTGTTCCTAAATGTAGAGCCAAAAATCCCAAGTTTCCAGTTTGGATGTCTACTGAGTTAAAAAATATGATTGTTCACAAAAAGCAAATGCATCGAAATTATAAATGCTCAGGTTCTCTTTCCGACTATGAACTTTTTGTTGAAGCTAGGCAGATTTGCAAAGAATTGACAACTATCTCTCATAATAATTACATCAAACACATTGAAGATAGTATTCAGCATGATCCAAAGCAATTCTGGAAGTACATTCACACTAAAAATAAAGACATGATTTTGCCTCCTAGCATGTCTTTTCAAAATCGTGCATCTGAGAATCCGCAGGAGATAGCTGACATGTTTGCCTCTTTTTTCGGCTCAGTTTACTCAGATGATGAACATGCTTCATGTAATATAGCATCTAAATTCGATTATCCTGAGTGTATTAATCATGTTGATGTCAACCTGATCGATATTTTTGAGGCTATTGAGTCTTTACGTTTAAACCTGCCTGCAGGGCCCGATGGCATCCCTTGCGACTTCATATATAATTGTCGTTTTGTCTTGTGTCCTATTTTGCTCACAATATATAATGTTTCCTTGTCAACAGGCCAATTTCCCGATCATTGGAGAATCAACTATGTAACACCCATTTTTAAGAGTGGAGATAGAGACAATATAACAAACTATAGAGCAATAAGTAGGGTGTCTTTATTCAGCAAGGTTTTTGAGAAGATTACCCTTGAAAAAATCACCCCATATTTTAAACAAAAAATTTGCCTTGAGCAACATGGATTTGTTAGTAATCGTTCAACAGTCTCCAACCTGTTGGTGTAAACTGACTATGTGTTGGGGGCCTTGGAGGATAGGTGTCATGTTGATGCAATCTACACTGACTTCTCCAAGGCCTTCGACAGGGTCAACCACCAGATACTCGTGCAAAAACTTAAGCACTATGGAGTGGGAGGTTGTCTTTGGGAGTGGTTTGGTAGCTATATTTCGGGTAGAAGGTTTGTGGTGAATATCAATAACGTAACATCTCGTGCGATTAATGTAACATCTGGGGTTCCCCAGGGTGGTCATCTCTCCTCACTACTGTTCAACCTGTTCATAAATGATTTGTCCACAACTGTCAGGCATTCTAGATTTTTGCTCTATGCTGATGATTTTAAATTATTCCATTCCATTAGGGCTGTGTCTGATTGTTTGGACATGCAGGAGGACTTGAACAGTTTTGGACAGTGGTGTGTGGATAACAAGCTCACTCTGAACATTGATAAGTGTAACTTCATGTCATTTTACAGAGTAAAGAATCCTGTTGTTTTTGAATATTCTATTAATGGTATCAATTTGGTCAAGGTAGAATCTGTAAAGGATCTGGGCATTACCCTTGATCCCAAGTTATCGTTTAACCTACATATAGAGCTAACCACAAATAAAGCCTTGAAACTTTTAAGATTTATTACCAGATCTCTAAATGGTTTCAGCAATATACATTGCTTTAAGCTTCTTTATTGCTCTCTGGTCCGTTCACTTCTGGAATATGCCAGCCCTGTTTTCAACCCACATTACTTGAAGTATATCGACATGATTGAAAGGATTCAGAGGAAGTTTTTAAGAATAGTCAATTATAAACTGAAGATACCTGTTGAACACCTTGACTATGACCTTCTACAAGGGCTTCTGTCCCTTGGCTCCTTGGAAGGCCGCCGTGCCCTTTTGGATGCAAGATATGTATTCAAAATCTTGTGTGGAGGTGTGGATTGTCCTCTTCTTCTTTAAGGGGTCTCACTTGCTGTACCACAGAGAATCACTCGTCATCACGACCTCTTATATGTTGGGCACCATCGAACAAATTATAGCCAGTTTGCCCCTCTTGTTCGAATGGTTAGGCAATTTAATGGGCTAATGTTAGATCCGTTTAACCTATCACTTGCACAGTTTAATAGACTTGCCATCCCAAAGATATGTGAGAGATGACCCCATCTTGGTTATATATCAATGTCTCTATTTCATTTCATTTTTTGGCTCTACATCCCTGATTGACATTTTTAAAATTTTTTAATTCTTGACTAAGTGTAGTGTTATGTTTGTAGTGATTAATTGTACCTAAGCTTTTGTTATTGTATGGATTCCTATATCATGGTTTTAACATTTTTGTAATATTTGTACTTGTATATACATTATTGTAAATGGCAGTGCCGTATATTTTAAATAAATAAATAAATTGTATGATTATTTATTGTTGTATTGTTGATTTATTCGTTTAGTAATTGTGATATGTATTTTGCGTTGAATTTAATGGATGCCTGGTGTATTTAGGAATAATTGTAAATTGCTTAAATACTTCATTATGTATTTTCTTGTAATTGGGTTTGTTGCCCGTTGGTAAATAAATAAATAAAACTTTACCCCTTGCAGATTTTGTTTTATATAATGTTATAATGTTTGTCTAGCATTTTTGTTTAAAGCATCTTAGAGAAGTACCATACGTTAAAATAAACAAAAAACAATATTTTTGATATTATGGTAATATTTTGATATGTATGTCAAAAATATGTCAATATAAATATTTTTAAGAAAATTCATATTAATTTATTTTCCAAAATTATTAAACCCAATTATGAACAAGATGGAACAAAAGAAACAGGTAATATGTACAAAAAAATAATAATAATTTATTATTAAAACAGAGCTTTATCCACTATACCGAAACAGAATTTTTGCACTCTGAGTGCAAAAATTCTGTTTCGGTATTGTGGATAAAGCTCTGTTTTAGTGCATGTTGCCGAAGGTTCCAAACCCCAACATAATTTATTATATCCACTTTATTGTCCAAAAAGTAGGGGGTCAAAATGACCGTCCCTCTGTGGCTACGACCCATAAATGGGGACTCAGTGGTTAACGGTTAATATACAGGGTATTCTATTTAAAATGAGGCAGTTGATACTTGTCCACGAAATATACGGAATCCTGTATATATAAAAATATAAAATTTTTAAAATTTAAGTAAATCCAAACAACTTTTGTATTAAACTTTTTTTGGTACACCCCGTAGATTCTGAGATAAAGTGTCATCCCATAATAAACGGGCCACCCTGTACAACTGTACACATTCCGAAACAAATGGCTTCTAAAGAAACTCAGCTTCTAAATGTTGATTCAGGCTGTATATAAGCGGAATTTCAAAGAACTTAGCTTTCTAATGTAACTTCAAAAGACATAAAGCAAAGATAAGTAGTAAAGTATTAATATAATGGAATTTCAAATGGAAACATCATCCAAATGCCGTTCAAATTAATGTTGATTCCGATATTCTTCGTACTAGAATGCGCGAATTAAAGCAATCATGAAGCAATTTCGAAACAAAACACAGAAAATGTTACCTAGATAGTTAAATAGTTGAGTTATTAGGACACCTAAGCTTGAAGATACGACAAAATCCTAGAACTGGTTTCGATATGTGGCTAATACAAACCGCTTCAAAACTGTACGTGCATTTATTACAACGAGCTTTAATTTGGTAGATTAATGGATTAGAAGGCAGCCTTGTATATTTTATTGTCATGTTAACAAGCTTCTATATTATGTCACATGGGTTTGTAGAACGGTAGAATGCTTACTTACTTACAGTAATAACAAATCTTGTTGTTAAATTTGAACTGATTATTATTAATTCATAGACGCTAAAATCTCGTCCAAATAATCATCGGATAACATCACAATTTAGATTAGAAATTAACTTTAATGGTATATACATTACCTACCTCACACACGCAAGCCACTTGCTCTTGCGTAAACCCGAAACTCGGTAGAGGGCTATGCCGGGGCGGCGGGGGCGAATAGGGGGGCGTGGTGCCCGTCACTGTGCCGGGGGCGGCCCCGTAACCCATGCCAGCCGACAGCATCGCACTCGGGGGGCGGCGAAAGTTTTTAACCCTCGGTCATTGCGTGGCGATAGCGGAGGCGGCCTGAAAAATATCGAGAAGTGTTTTAAACATTCCTGTCATAGAATAGGTGAATATGATGAAATGAATAGGGGAATAACAATAAGAATATTCTAATTATATAGGGTGTTCCTATGAGAAGCTTCAAGGCGCAATTGCTTCTTGAGAAATTTTTAAGAGAACAAGTTTCTTAAACCTGTAACGGTCACATTTTAATCGAGATATACAAAATGTAACTTTCCAATAAACAGCATATAAATGCAAGGATAAAGTGTTTTCATTGGAGAAGAAGGTACTTTTAGAAATAGTCCAGTTTGAAAAATTAAAAACTTTATGATTTGTTCTATTTTTTACTATTAATTTATTCAAAAATTAAACTATTTAAAAATGTCTTTATAAAACCATTTTATGGTCTTCAATTTTACCATTTCAAAGATTCGGATTTCATTTAGAAGTCACACTTTGGCAGGTTTTGCATCACATCCTATCCTTACTAAAATTTGGCGATAATTAACAAAATATAAATGTTTATCTATATAACCGTAGTTATATGATACGAGATTTCATTTTTTTTGAACAAATTGATACATAAATTAACACGTAAATTTTGATGTGTTAATAATTTCAAGTTCTTTAAAACAAAGCCGGGAAATTAACATGTCAGTGCAATATCATTGTTTTTCCTTTATTAGCGTTATTATTACACGATCGATCGATAATTTCCCGTTCAAATGTAGAGCTATCGAAACTTGCACCTTTGGAATTCGTGTCGAACAATACTTTATTTAAGCAATTAGGCTTATTAGAATGGCAGAATAGAAGTAATTTTAAGTTATTAGCATCTTCGTATATGTTATTGATACATAATACACAGGTATTTGCTTATACGTAATAAAGTTTTAGGTATATCTGGAAGATCGGATGTGTAATATCAAAAGATTAGCATAAAGTGCTACATTAAAAGCAAATAAAGAAACCTTTTTTTTTTCTTCTTTCATTATGGCTTTGCCCCGAAAGGGGAACTGGCCAGCACATCCTGAGGATGATTGTGACTTTGTCTTAGACAACCATTTACTTTAATATTTTTAATTATTTTTATGGATACTTTATATAACGTTTAAAAAAGACAGTGGTTAAGACATCGCAATAAAGGATATTGAAACTCTTCTCGTTCGAGAAATTGATTATCAATTTTATATTTCCAGCATTAAAATTTGACAGAATGGTTGAAATGTTTAGAGAAAGGGGGACACCTGTTTGTCTGAAACCCTCATACATATCCATTCCTTGAATACAGGACATTCTAAAAAAATGTGGTTAAAATCCTTGACACACCCATAATCACAATACGAATCCTCAGTAATGCCAACTTTTTTTTGTTGACCAGTAGCCAGTTTTCAGTCGTATTATGGTTGTGATGTGTCTTCAATCAATATATTCAAAATTGTGAACCATGGTCATTTTAAGAGAATTATTAATTGTCTCAAGCTTTGGTTTTTGTACTTGAATTTTGGGAGATTTTTTTGGTCAGGTGCAAAATTTGCCACTTATAGCTATTAGTTCCTATTTTTGGCCACTTGAACTAGCTACTTAGAGCCTGAGGGATCATGAACAAATTTGTGAATTAAAACTCATCTCTATAACTGGTTAACAATGTATTTCTATAATATCGGATTAAATAAACTTTTAGAACTAGTATTTTTCATATACACATCAATGGATCCAGAAAATGTTGTGAATAATTTACTTCCATTTTGCCCCAAAGTCGGCTCAGAAAGCAAACCCAGAATATCTAATTTTTTTAACAGATAAAACATCATTTTCTATGTAATCGAATTTGGTGTTTGGTATGCCAATACTGTTTAGACATTGTACCTGGAACTCTTAATTTGAAACAATTTTGAAGATAGTTACAACATATCAGTAAGTCGTGAACATTCCTTTGCCTGTGCCAACAAATCTCCCCAAAATTATATCACCGGGTTTTAAATTATCTACTGTATGTATGTCAATGTCTGGTACGTCAGCTTCTAAATTATCAATATCCTCATAACTACTTCCTGACTCTTCCCATCCTTCTTCAGATCTCGTGTGTTTTTGAGGCATATCGGTGCCCTTTTAACTTTTTTAATGTCCTTTTTAGTTTTTAATTTTCCTGCATTTCTGTTTTTCAATTGTTTTGTTTTTTGTTTGTTTTGTGTTTATTAAGAAAAATAGTTACAAAGAAATCATTACATACGTCACAGATGTGTATTATATAACAATAAAGTGTCCTGATGCCGCCTAGGTGATAACACCCGTATGCTTCATTCAAAAGCTACTTAATCTAACTAAAACTAAAATTCTATCAATGCTTTAATAACCTCATTTTTATATACCTATAATTTAAACCTCAAAAATTAAGTAAAGAAACCTAATGCAATGCAATACAGAAAACCACTATATATGGCTATAAAAAATTTTACATCAATTACACTCACTTAAAGAAAGACAGAAATTTCTTGCAATTCGCAGATATATACCTCCTACACTTTTGACTAAAAATTCTAACCGGCCTAATGCTTCGTATGGATGTTGGAAGTAAATTATATGATTTTGGTGCCAAGTAATCAACAAATCTCTTGTTAGCATTCCTCTTGTTTGCTACGAGTTTGATAATTGTGATCAACTAAGTTCTTAGATTTTTGTTTATGTATAAAAGTGCAAATTGTATTTATATACAAGCATCTCACATTAAGAATGTCTTCAGAAAACAAAAGTTCGGATGGATACCTCCAATCCCTTTTAAATATTATTTTAAGCATATACTTCGGTGTTATAGCCAATCTATACAATGCACCCTCATACAAGCCGCCCCACACAAGTATACCATACTGAATAAGAGACTCAATGAAAGCTTTATAAATAATAATATACGTTTTCCTGTTTAGGATCTCACGCAGCATGTAGAATTTGTGGATTAATTTTCTTATCTTATTCGATATATAATCTATATGTAATATTTGTCTAATATAAGTCCCAAATATTTAGTATTTTCAACTTCTTGAATTGCACCATCCCCTATAGATAAATCCGTAAAAGTAGGTCTATTGGCATCAGTCAAAGAAAAGGCGATATAGGTTGTTTTGGTTAAGTTTAAGGAAAGTTTAGATGAATCTAACTAGTTTTTGATAATCCTGAAACCATCAACTGCATTAGTCCTAGCCTCATTCCAATCCTTACCTGAAAATATAAGTGCTATGTCCTCATCATAGGAAATTATTTTGCCTTTAATATTTTCTTCAAGCAGGCCATTTAAATAAACTATAAATAGGATTGGCCCAAGAACTGTGCCTTGGGGCACTCCAATTTCAATCATATTTTTGTCACTTAGCGTATTATTAACTCTTACCATCTGATTTCTACCCTTTAAATAACTCTCCAAGAGTCTCAGTGGAATTCCTCTCAAACCATATCCTGAGAGTACCTCTAATAACTGATTATGGGGGACCGTATCAAAGGCCTTAGCGAGATTTATAAAAATACTCAAGCATTGTACCCCCTTATTCAAGCACTTTGTTACAAAGTCCCAGATAAACCCACACCAGATGCGAATCCTCCCGCCTAACGCATGAAACAAGAATTCGTTTAAAGCTCCGCCTCTTTGGGATGGCCAGCCATCCCAAGAAATAGTCAGGGCAAGGTCTAGTGTGATTTTAAATGCGAGCCACGCGAGTCTTTTAGTTTAGTTCGAGAGCGTTACGAAAAATAATTAAGCTTTATTTTATTTTTTTACAAGTGCCTTTATTTGAATTGTTCTACTAGAAGCGGTGGCGAAAAATCATTATTTAAATTACTCCGCGATCCTGAAAGGTATGTATAAATGTTGTTTAATGCACATTCCAGCACATTTATTTCCAAAATTATTGCATATTCTAAAATCGAATGAGCACGAAATTCAATTAAATCTGAAAACTGGCAGATACAATGTTATAGATAAATCTTTTTTAAATCCAACTAATGTTATACCTACAGTGTCCACCAGAATTTTGGCCACATATGAGAAATTTTGTTATTATTATGATATGGAAACTTTTGTTTTAACCAATAAATTCTGCATGTCTGACAATCTAAAAATTCATTTTAACATTGAATATGTTTCTGTTTTCCTAATATAGAGCCTCAAATCGTGAAAAAGTGCATTCTACATTTGCCACATTCATGACGTCATACGCGTGAGAGATCGTTTTAGTTTGTTTATTTAAACCTAAATTTGATTATAACGTATCGAAATCGGTTCAAATGACTAAAATATATTGGAACTAAATGAAACTAACCAAAAGTTTATTGAATGACTAACCAAAACTAACCAAAAGCACCAAAACGGGCTAAAACGTATCGGACCAGGTTACAAGAATTAAAGTAAGTTCAAACTAATCAAAACGAACCGAATTTTGGCGACTAACCAAAACTAACCGAAAACATTAAATTTGATTATAACGTGTCGGAACTGGTTCAAATAACTAAAATAAATTGGAACTAACTGAAACTAACCGAAAGTTGAAACCTATCGGAACAGGTTACAAAAATTAAAGTAAGTTAAAATTAACCAAAACGAACCAAATTTTGGCGACTAAAGAAAACAAACCACAAACAATAAATTTGATTATAACGTATCGGAACCGGTTCAAGTGACTAAAATAATTTGGAATTAACTGAAAGTAACCGAAAGTTGATTGAATCACTAACCAAAACTAACCAAAGGTAACTAAAAGCACCAAAACGGGCTAAAACTTATCAGAACAGATTACAAATGTTAAGTTAAAACTAACCTTAATTAACCGAATTTTGGCGACTAACCAAAACTAACCTAACACATTAAAATTGCTTATAACATACCGGAACCGGTTCAAATGACTAAAATATATTAAAACTAACTGAACTTTACCGAAAGCTAATTGAACGACTAACTAACCAAAAGTAACCAAAAGCACCAAAACGGGCTAAAACGCATCGAAATAGCTTTAAAATATTGAAGTAAGTTCAAACTAACCCAAATTAACCGAATTTTGGTGACTAACCAAAACTAACCAAAAACATTTAAAATGCTTATAACGTGTCGGTACGGGTTCAAATGACTAAAATAAATTGGAACTAACTGAATTTTACCTAAAGTTGATTGAACGACTAACCAAAAGTAAGTAAAAGCATTAAATCGGGCTACAACGTATAGAAATAGATTAAAAATATTAAAACTAACCCAAATTAACCGTATTTTGGTGATTAACCAAAAATAACCAAAAACACTAAAATTATTTATAACGTATCGGAACTGGTTAAAATTATTAAAATAAATTAAAAGTAACTGAAATTATCTGACAGTTGATTGAACGACTAACCAAGACTAACCAAAAGCACCAGAAAGCTAAAACATATTAAAAATATTAAGGTAAGTTGAAACTAATTTTAATTAACCGAATTTTGGCGACTAACTAAAATTAACCAAAACATTAAAGTTGGTTAAGACGTATCGGATTCGGTTCAAATGACTGAAATAAATTAAAACTAACTAAAACTAGCCGAAAACTGATTGAATGACCAACCAAAACTAATCAAAAGTAACTATAAATATCAAAAAGGGCTAAAACGTATCGGAACACTGATTAAAGGTATTAAAATAAATATCCAACCCAAATTAACCGAATTTTGGCGACTATCTAAAATTAACCAAAATATTAAAATTCGTTTAGACGTATCGTATCCGGTTCAAATGACTGAAATAAATTAAAACTAACTGACACTAACCGAAAGCTGATTGAATAACTAACCAAAACGAATCAAAAGTAACCATAAACATCAAAAAGGGCTAAACCTATCGGAACTGATTAAAATAAGTAACTAACCCAAATTAACCGAATTTTGGCGACCAACTAAAATTAACCAAAAACGTTTAAATTGATTATAACGTATCGGAACCTGTTCAATTGACTAAAACAAATTGAAACTGGCTGAAAGTAACCGAATGTTGATTGAATGACTAACCAAAACTAACCAAAAGTAACTAAAAGCACCAAAACAGGCTAAAATGTATCGAAATAGATTAAAACTATGGAAGTAAGTCAAAACTAATACAAACTAACCGAATTTAGTGACTAACCAAAAACACTAAAAATGGGTATAACGTATCGGAATTGGTTCAAATGACTGAAATAAATTAAAACTAACTGAAAATTAGCCTTTTTGGAGCTTTTGGTTACTTTTGGTTAGTCGTTTAATCAACTTTCGGTTAATTTCAGTTAGTTTCAATTTATTTTAGTCATTTGAACCATCTCCTAGACGTTATTACCAATTTTAGTTTTTTGGTTAGTTTTGGTTAGTCATTCAATCAACTTTCGGTTACTTTCAGTAAGTTCCAATTTATTTTCGTCATTTGAACCGGTTGCGATACGTTCTAACCAGTTTAAATGTTTTTGATCAATTTAAGTTAGTCGCCAGACTTCGGTTAAATTCAACTTACCTTAATATTTTTAATCTGTGCCGATACGTTTTAGCTCTTTTTGGTACTTTTGGATCCTTTTGGTTAGTTTTGGTTAGTCGTTCAATCAATTTTCGGTTGATTTCAGTTAGTTTTAATTTATTTTAGTCATTTGAACCAGTTCCGATACGTTATGACCAATTTTAATGTTTTTGGTTAGTTTACGTTAGTCACCAATATTCGGTTAATTTGGGTTAGTTTTAAGTTACTTTAATATTTTGAATCCCTTCTGATACATTTTAGCCCGTTTTGGTGCTTTTATTTGGTTTTGGTTAGTTATTCAATATTCGGTTACTTTTAGCTAGGTCCAATTTATACGAGTCGTTTGAATCGGTTCCGATATGTTTTAATCAAATTTAATGTTGGTTAGTTTTGGTTAGTGCTTAAAATATGGCTCGTTTTGGTCAGTTTTAAATTATTTAAATGTTTGTAACCTGCTCCGATACGTTTAGCCTGTTTTGGTGCTTTTGATTACTTTTGGCTAGTTTTAGTTAGTAGTTCAATCAACTTTCGGTTAGTTCCAATTTATTTTAGTCAGGAACCGATTCCTAGACCTTATAATCAAATTTAAGCTTAAATAAACAAACTAACACGATCTCTCACGCGTATGATGTCATGTGGCAAATGTAGCATGTACTTTTTCACTATTTGAGGCCCTATATTAGAATAAAAGAAACATTTTCAATGTTAAAATGACCTTAAATCGGTATACATTAAAACGAATTAAGGGAATTTCTGTAAAAAAATCAGAGCAGCCATAATATTACAAGATTTCCATGACCGCCTATTAGGAAAAAAGAAAGTGAATGGCTATTGCAAATTTTTATTTTTCCTGAACCAGTTAACCAACAATAGTATATTATTTTATATGGAGGAAAAGTGATACTTTTCATGGCGCGCTCGTGTTTAACAGCCGAACGGAGTGAGGCTGGTAATAGAGAGCAAGCCATGAAAAGTAACTTTTCCTCCAAATAAAATATGCTGTTTTTTCTTCAAATGTGGACAAATTAATGCAAAAACATCTCTTTTTAATAGTAATAATATCTAATTATTATTAAAGATAAATGGGTTCGCAAGGCGGCTTAGAGCACGGTCGTAGGTGGCCTTGCTTAGACCGGTGTCGGTGAATATATGTAACATAAAGCTGTCAGTGGACACTGTCAACAATAATTATTTTTGTAAGATTATGTCTCCGATTGCGTTTTAATTCCGTTGATAAGCAGTTATTGAGTAAGTTCGATTAAATAATAACCAATTTGTTCCTAAATTAGTGATTTTTAGAAATGCAGTCACAAATTGAGTGATAAATACAAATTCTAGTTTAATAAATCTTCAGTTGTTGACGCTTATTTTGTTGTCTGTTTGTATTGTATCTATGTTGCTATGACAACACTTTTACCTCCGGCGGCGGAAAAGTGAAAAGTAAAGCTCCGGCGGAGGAAAAACGACACTTCACGGCCGCCTACACAGTCGAGTAATGACGGATTTACTGACGTTTGAAGAAAAAATACGTTTTCATTTAATTGGTGCAGAGCAACTATTTTAATTTTGAAGAACAATTCTATAATCATACCCAGATTATTTGGTGCGGGCCGCGTATAACCGCCACGTCAAGGTTAAAGTTGGCTGGCGTGGAATTTGCCGATCTTTTGCATCTGGTGTGGATTTATCTGGACTCTAGTTTGAATTGAGGCAAGCAAACCATTTGTCATCCACTTTTTTAATTTTTTTTTGTTTTGTGTGTTTGAAAGTGTTTCATTGCAAATTATCTTAGATATGATGTTCATAAAGCTTTTTGTGGCAGATTCAGGATTATTGTCTTGAGTGACTTCCATCCAGTCTTGTAGTTGCAAATGATGTTTTATGTTTTCGGTATTTATTTTGGTGAAGAGTTTTTCTGAATTTTCTGACTTAACCAACTTCGCATCTTTTACAATGTTAAGAATTACAGGTACATGATCAATAATGTGACAGTCCAATCTAAAGGATTGAAGCTTGTCACACCTATCTGTTGGTTTCCTTTTCAAAAATATGTGATCCAAACATGTTTCAGAATCAAATCTAGTTGTTGCATTTATATAAGATAAAAAACCAAACTGAGCCAAAACAGAGAGATATTCAAAATTTTCATTATCATTTAAATCTAATCTGTTTATGTTAGTGTCACCAATCAATATTTCAATATCTGCAGTATTTTTAAATTTGGTAAAATATGATTGTAAATCTGTAATAAATTCAATTTTAGAGATTGGCGGTGGTTTATAAATTGCAGTTATACTAACTTTTTTATTATCTATACTGCACAACAATCTACCAACACTAGCACTAGAGATGGGAAACCTGTGTGCAGTGAAACTGGCATTTAAATTAGATCTTACCATAACTATCACACCATCATTTTTGTTATAGTCCCCACTGTTATAATATGTGCTATACCTATCAATATTGCATTGCTCTATCGAAACCGATTGAAATGTCTCTGTGAGAATAAAAACATCTACAAAGTGTAAGTTATAACATTCTATCATTATCATGAAATTTTCAAAATTTTTGTTTACACTACGAATATTTACATCAAGTATGCTAAGCTGTTTACCTATCAAATCTATTTCTTGAAACAAGAGATCTTTGTCCACCAGTTTTCCATTTTCACTATCAGTGTCCTCAATTTCTTCTAAAACTTCCATAGTCTTGTTATCCATTAAAATCCCTATAGTCAATACGGCTCTTCCTAACTTTGTTTTGATATGCTGTGGTTGGACAATCCTTGTCATAAGCAGAATGTTTGGTGTCATAGTGAGTGTTAAATTTTGCGTTGGCAGTTGTGCAATTTATAATTTTTTTCATATTACTCTGGCATGTATTTTTTTTTGTTTATGGCAGTGGCACACACACTAAAGGGAGATCCTATGGCGCTCGACGAGCGGTGTGTGTGCGAAGATGTTGATTGACACGGTTCTTGAATATTTGTAGGTTGTAATTAGTGAGAAACAGATGTCCTGGAAGTGAGTTCCACAGTGATGCAATGCGCCAGACAAAGGAGTTCTGGTAAAGCGATGTTCTAGGTGTTTCTAGTTGTACGACGAACTGGTGCGCTCCTGCCGTCTGTCGGGACTGTCTGACAGGAGTTGCCAGGGACGGGATGATGCGGGCCAAATCCTGGGAACATCTGCCGTGAAAGTATCTGTAAAACAGAGACATATCGGCCACATGTCTGCGATGTTCCAGACTATCCAGATTCCGGGTCAACTCCGGATCCCCGACGAGACGCACAGCCCTCTTCTGAATGGAATCCAGCAGCTTTAGGGTATGCTTTGGTGCGGCACCCCAGATATGTGAGCAATATTCTAAGCACGATCTTATTTGCGCTTTGTACAGCAAGAGCAACTGCTGCGGTGTATAGAGTTTTTTGTTGCGAAATAGCGCACCAAGCTTCTGGGAGGCTGATTTTGCGATGTTAGCAACATGGTCATGCCATGACATATTGCTGTTGACCGAGACACCCAGCAGCCCGATTGACGAGGATGAAGGAATGGTCAATCCTGCCATAATGATGTCAGGGCCCGCTGTATTGACCCTCTTAGTAAACGTTGCTGCTTGGGTCTTTGCTGCATTGAACTGGACCAAATTTCGGTCGCCCCAAGTTTGTACTTTCTCCAGGTCTTGATTAATTGCTGTAATCTTCTCCTGTCTGCGATGATGAGTCTCAGTCGCTGGTAAGGGTTTTTCTGATCTAAAGTGGGAGACAAGGGTACTGTCATCTGCAAAACTGTAAACAGGATTATTCGTTTCGATCAGCAGGTCATTAATATAGATGAGGAACAGAGTTGGTGAAAGTATTGCGCCCTGAGGCACGCCCGCGTTGATGGTGAATGTGTCCGAGATGTGTCCATCGACTGCAACGTGTAGGGATCGGTTCTTAAGGAAACTGGCCAGCCAGCTGCAGAGAGAGGCGGGCAGTCCCAAGGACGGCAGTTTGTTGAGCAGTCCGTCATGCCAAACTCTGTCGAATGCCTTTGAAATATCCAACGCAATCGCTCGAGACTCTCCGTAGTTTTCAATTGCCCTACTCCATATATGGGTGACATAGGCCAAAATATCTCCTGTCGATCTCTCTTTGCGAAAGCCGTATTGATTATCGCTGATTATTCTGTTGTTCTCGAGGTATTTGAGTAGTTGCTGATTGACTACACGTTCCATGATTTTGGAGATTATTGGAAGCGAGGCAATTGGGCGATAGTTTGAGGGCGTTTCATGATTTCCGGAACAGTTTGCACATGTCAGTTTGTTAACACATTTAGCTCTGGAATGGTAGCATCCCTGACAATTGTAGCATCTGCTCACATCAAGATCCTCATATAACGGGTAATGTTCATAGTTTAGATGAACTTTTCCAATGCTTACTGCTTTTTTGAATAGGTTAGGTGGACATTCAATAAGAATATTTGAATAGTTCTTACTCTTAATTGGTTTAATATATGTAACCTTAAAAGTATCCTCATTTGTAATCCACATATTTTGTTTTCGAATGCATGCCTCTATAACTTCATTGCTTTGATTTCCTGTGTATCCATTGATTTTGATTTTGGTAGGTAGTTTGGTGGGAACTTTTACTGTGTATTTTGATCATAGTTCCTTAACTGCTTGTGTCTTGAAATCTTCAATTTCCCTCTTTGTGGTACACCCTATGACGATATTGCCGTCTTTGGTATTTTTAATTGTTTTTATGCCAACATTTATTTTGGCAGGATCCACTTTGGTTTTAAGTTCGTTAATTGCCTTTTCAGAACTCACCCCTTCTGGTGGTTTAATAATTATGGTGTGAACGGGGGAATGAATTTTCGGCCTGCTGATTTCATTCTCCCTAACTATTTCCGAGTATAGGTTTTGCTTTAATGGAATTTGCTTTTCGGTTGAAATTTTAAGATGAGAAATCTCCTTTTTCATGTCTATAATTTCATTTTTTAGTGTGTCGATTATGCTAATTAATTCAGGTGTTCTTGCTAGGTGCCTCTTGCATCTTACACACACAAAAAGCAGCATGTGTTTTTGCAAAGGCATACATTTAATTTCTGATGACAAATTCGCACATTGCTTGAGAACCTTTCCTAGGCAAAGGTCACATGTATAAGATTGCTCATTAATAATTTTTCTGCATGATACACAATTTTCCAGCTCTTCTATGCCCTCATCAGAATCACTAATTTTTCACACCAGAAAAATTCGGCCTTTTTTCTTCTAGGAGAATGACCCCATAGAACCAAATTATCTGTGTAAAATGTGGCAAAATCTTCTCTTGGAGAATGACCCATCAGGAATTCACTCACCAAATTGCAAAAAGTTTATTTACAGTGCATTCTTTAGTTCTCTTGTTCAAACTAATACAGACAAAATGATCACTTTAATTTACAAAATATTCATTTGTGTCGACACTACTACATTGCACACACTTCACTTAATATGCCACTCAAAAATCAAAAATTATTATTAAGTATTTAACGTCTAATTTTTGTAATTTAGTATTTAGACCACTTGCTTGTAGCACAGTATCTTGGTTTGTAACACAGGTAACAGGTGTCTTACTATCTTTTTCTTTTTTTTCTCAAGTGTTTTTTGTGTGCCTTTATTCTCTATTTTTCTTCTTCAAACTGAAACCATACGTCTGACGTCAAAACACTACATGGAGCGCTTTGCGCCTTTTGTGTTCCTGATTTTTTCGACTTCTTCTCACCAGAACTATTGCTTGAAAATGATATATCATTAGTGAACAGGCACTAGTACTTGGTTGCTTATTGTCTATGTTTTGCTTTTCATTGTTTGGATACAACATGTTATTCTCGCTGGTATTTGATTGTTCATTTTCAATGTCTTAATTTTTCAGATTTTCAGAATGGACTAAGCTTATTATTTGCGCCAATAAAAGTTAATGGCCAAAAGTGGATTTGACTATTTTACTTTTGGACAGGTGTATGGCTAAAAGAGGGGAAAGGAAATTTCTACTAATGACTAGCACATTTTAACAAAAAGAAAACGTTTGAAAGGTTGCAATAGGCTAAAACTATAAACCCCCCTAACACAAAACTTTTAAAAATTCGACTCCCAGCTTGGATGTCTTCAGATGTTCTTTAAGGTAAATGTGAAAGTTTGCCACCACTAACTGCAACATGTGACTTCCAAAATTATACTAAAGCTTCATTGAACAACTATCCGTGGGAAGTTTTAATCGATTTGAAACATTTTGCTTAATATTTGCAAGAAATGAGCGGTTGGCCATTAGTGGGGTAGTGGCCATAAGTGATGAATCTGTCCTACTTATCCGAAAGCTAACCAAAGATTCTGAGTAATTCTTCCTCGATATTTCGAATTCTCCTTCTTTAATTCCTTAAATTCTTGAAGGATTTTTCCTTTAATCATCGAAATTATTTCTTGCTTGTCCAGCATAATCTTCTTTGGAATATTAAGCCCTCTTCTTATACAGGGTGTCCATTTAGTGTGTAAGTGGACAATATCTCGTTCATCAGCAAGAATAATGTTCAATACAAAAGTTACATAGAACTTTAAGGTCCACACTTTAAAATTATTTTCGAATATACAGGGTGCTCCAAGAAGTCGTGGCGAATCAAACTTATGTTTTCTTAAATACTATACCCTGTATATTTTTTCATTTTTGAATTCTATGATTAAATCCAAATATTTTTGACATAGTATGTCATAGGTATATCTAAACTCAACTGTTTTTGAGATATTGATGTTAAAAAATTGACAATTTTCACTCTTTCGAAGGCTGTGGAATGTAAACGGTTTGACTTAGAACAAAATGGCTTACACATTCCCATCTTAGCTTTTGATTATTTATTCATTGAAGTTAGTTATCTTCGTTGCATAGATCATCAAAAACTAGGATAGGATTGTGAAATATTAATATATAATTTGCCCGCGTTGTCAAGAACGAAAAAATCTAAAAATAAAAATTGTTAGTAAATGTAGCAAAACCAGAGTAAAACAGTAAAAGGCTCTTGCAAAATTAACTGAGAATATCTTGGATCGGGAAATATTTTTGGTCAGGAAATATTTTTGCCAAATTACATAACACTAAGATGTGATTCAGACAGCCGCCACACTGGTGGTGTGCTGATGCACATTTGTGACTCCCTGACTTATTCAAATGTAAGGAAGTTTTGTCTGTATTGAACTATCTAAACAATTTATAACTGTTGGTATTTTATATCATTCACCTAGTTCTAGTGATGCCATTTTTTTAACTGATTTTGAAGAGTACTGTGAAAATCTATTGACGAAAGGCGGAAAATGTTTGATCATCGGCGATATTAATATAAATTTTGCGGATCATGGTTTTTATTCAAGAAAACTAAAATCTATAGCTCAGATATTGGGTTTATCCCAGCTAATTGTTGAGTCTACTCGCTGTACTAACTTACGTAGCACTACCATTGATCTTACCTTTGCAAATTTTGAGATTCTTCACAAAGTTCATCACACTCCGAAAATCACAGATCATTCAATAATTTCTGTGAATATCCCACTCTTAAATAGAATAATTGATCTAGAACCGAAAGTTACTCTGTTTCGAAATCTGAGCTATCAGAACTTGTATGAAATTAACCTCAAACTTTTGGAACATGATTGGTCACAGATTTGAAACTCCTGTGATGTTGACTTTATCTTTAATTCAATTAAGTCAAGGTGCTTAAAAATAATTGACAGCGTTGCGCCGGAAATAAGAAAATATAATAATTCAGAAATGTTACTCAGGTTTGACTCCGAAATAAAAACCTTAATTAAACAGAAAGATGATTCCTACAAAGTTTTTAAAAATTGTTTTGACGGTCATGAAAAACTTCTTAAATGGGATCAGTATAAAATATTAAGAAACAGAGTAGTTAACTTAATTAAATCCAAAAAGAAAAACTATTACTTTAATAAAATTGACAGAAATAGACAAAATCCTAGATTAATGTAGAAAACTCTCAAGTGTTTAGTCAATAACGTTCAAATGGGCTTTAATGTCAGACCTATATATTTCACTTTTCCAGGAACTAATGTTGTAGCTGAGAATGAACAGAGTTTAGCCAATAACTTTAATAATCCTTTTTTCATTTCCAGCATAGGTGATATTCGTGATACTATTCCTTCTGCTGATGACTGGTCTTGTGTGGGCTTGCCTGTAATTAACTGTCAATTTGACCAATTTAAGCTCTTATCAATGAGCGATTTAAAAAAAAATAATATGCTCTCTTAGCAATAAGGCTGATACTGATGATATTTTAAATTGTAAAATTCTTAAAAGTTCTTTTGAAGTGATCGATCATGTGATATTCAATTTTATCAATACATCATTAAAATATGGCACTTTTCCAGTTGATCTAAAATGCTCTAAGAACTATTCCAAAGGTAACTAATAGCAATAATGCTTCTGATTTTAGACCAATCAATACATTGTCAGCTTTGGAAAAGGTACTTGAACTTGCGGTTTATAATCTACCTAGGTCTACCATTACAATTTACTTTTTGATAATCAATCTGGTTTTCGTAAGTGTCACTCTTGTAGAGCTTTCGAAACAATCGACCATAAAACTCTGATTGAAAAACTCAAATACTATGGTATCAGGGAAACGAACGGCTTTATCCTGGTTTACTGATTATCTGTATTGTAGGAAGCAAAGAACTAAAATTAATCTTGTTGGCTCCAATGAACTGCATAACCTCTTTGGAGTCCCCCAGGGTAGTGTACTGGGGCCACTTCTTTTTATTATTTATTTAAATGATATCCATTATGCATCAAATGCTAATTGTATTAACCTATTTGCTGATGACTCATTAATTTCATGTAATGACACAAACTTAAATAAAGCTGTGTAACAATCATTTGGATATGCTCGTTCCAATGTCAGTGAATTCGAATTTTCTGTATCAGTTCTCGGTTAAATATCCAAAAACAATTAATTTATTTTCTTGCATTCATAAACTTCAATATAGCATAGCACACCATTGAATTTATTTTTAATGAAATTAATTTGCTACGCTACTGGGAGGCCGCCATATAGTAATGGCGCGGCGTCTTGAATTTAATATGAAAAGTGGGCGATGTAGATAGGCAACCAACAGTACATCAGCGAGTAATTTTCTTTATATAACGTTGTTTTTTTTTTGAGGTTTGGACATACTAGCTGCTTTGTTTTGTCAGTTACGTGTTTTTGAATGTTTCGTAAAGGAGTTTTGATCGAGATATTGTGCAATTTTCTAATTAGGAAGTGAGTTCATGTTTACATAGTCGGCGGTATTTGAATTGATGTTGTGCCGAATCGGATATTGTAAACTGACTTCGTGTGTTTCGTCGGGAACAAGTTTTTTACGAGTACGAGTGCATAAAACCGATGGGAACGAGATCACGAGCCTCTTTGGTGAGTTCGAGACTAGACTTTCAGCAAGGCTAGGTAATAGTGTCGGTAAAATTTTCATTATGGTCTAATTCCTTTGGAATTGGAAGCAGCTAGTCTGGATTTTATAATAATGTTCGACTCTGTCGCGTCCTAGGATGGATTAGCCAAAACCTGAAGGAGAATGAGCCATAACAACAGGTAATTATTTGCGTCGATGGACGAGTTTTTTCTAGCAGTTCGCGGACGCCATTTTGAGACGTCTGATGTTCGTTTTTTTATTTCAGGCTTTTACTTGTATCTCACTTGTATTTCACTGGAATCTCATTCTGATCTCAGTGTAAACTCTTAGGAATTTCGCTTTTTCAAAATCCAATGAAAACACCAACTTTTAATTATTCCTAAGGCCAAGTATTAATCATTCTCGAACTGGATCTTAATGCCACTTTTGGGGGATTACTTAATCTGGATTCTAGGACAATGCTCCATTCTTAAATCGTAGCCCGGGGGGTAGCGATTTGCTGATTTGAGAAGTGGAAACTATATGGTCGGAAGAACTCCGTGGTTTTGAAACCACTCTGCTGTGAAGCGCTTGGAGGCCCTGAGCATTCTCGTTGTCTGGAAGTCCATAATGATAAGTGATTTTTTTTAGAAATGTTTCAATACCCCACATGATTTCTTAACAACAGAAAAACCAACATTTCAAAATTTAATTTCATATTTATATCTTGTAAATTTAGCTTATGGTACATTTACGTACTGTATTGTACATGTCGGATTATATTTCAAAATTATCTTACCTATCTCTAATTAAGTATACTTTTGTCTTATCGTATCTCACGATTACCTGATTGTGCATTTATCTTATTGTACAGTTATCTTGCCTTATGGCCAAACTGTCTTACCTATCTTTAACTTTAAGTAACTTTGTACATGGATTACTGTACATATTTCATTTATTCATTTACCATAATAATATCTCAAAATTAGATTGTCTATTTTGAACCCTAATTGTATTTAGCTGATTGTACATTTAATTGACTAAATTGCAATAGTATCTTATGGCTTTTAACTAACTTGGATTTTGATCTGTTCAGTCAAAATAATTATCTTTATCACCTCTATATGATATGGTGCTTTAATATTCTGTCATATTAGTGGGTACTCGATATTATTAAGAGTAAATACTCTGTATATATTTGGAATTAATTTTTGGAAGTTTAAAACCAAAATTAAGACTATAAACTTTAGTAATCATTCATTCAGTAATTATCTTTTCTTCACTTATTGCTTAGTAAGTTTTATTATTATCCTGGCTAGAGCTACCTTTCTTACATGAGAAGTTTTTAATATATACTGAAATATATAACTTGGATTTCTTTCAGAGACGTCTGTTAGATTTCACAATTATTTCATAAAAACAATTTTCTGTGGAAAGTCAATATTTTAATATCAATTTGATTTTACTCAATTCTGGGAATCCTAGTAATTTGGTTAATTTTGTAGCGAAGTTTCTTGACTTATTAGTGGACTGATTGTAACTTAAGGGCTATTAGCTTATCAGGATCATTAATTTTAATTAAGGTCATAAAGACAATTTCGTCTGCAAGAACCGAGATTTGCAGTTGCACTGTTTGCAAATAGGTATTATCCAAGTTAGCGATTTAATTATAGGATTTTCTCGAATCAATTCAGATTGATATATGTTGAATTTGTTTTTGACCTCTACAGGAGATTAAATGCTTCACAGTAGTTTGAAGGAAATGTGATGATTGAGTCGAAGGTTATTATTAAAAATAATCAGGAAATTGTATCTTTTATTTCTTGCGCTTACTTGCCTCATATAGATAATATAGCTAATACTAGCGCTCGATTTAACTTATCTTTTCCTATATTTTGGTCAATTTAACTTACCTTTTCTTCTCTTTCGATCAACTTAACTTACCTTTTCTTATCTTTTGGTCTACTCTGGACCTGGCGCCCATAAATTTAAATTTTCAAAATTCGAACTCACACCCCTAGGGCCACCGCAATAAGACGTATCTGAGCAGCGACAGGGTAACTCAAGGAACATTTAACTTTTACTTTTATTTTTACTTATACAAATAATTTCAATTAACATCGAAATAAAATTTTAGAAATAAAAGGTAAAATGGGGAAATGTTAAAGCTGTCGAAATGTTAAATTTTGAACTAAAAAGGCTTGAAAAATACCTAAATATAAATAAACTAAAGTTAAACATCCAAAAAACAAAATCGACGATTTTAACAACTATAGATATAAGAATTCTTTGATAAGAAACTATTCAGATATTAAAATATATGAGACTAATATTGACATGGTTACAGAGATTAAATATTTGGGTTTTTTTTATTGATAATTATTTAACATTCAAGAGTCACTTTTCTTACATCTATAAAAATATATCTAAACAGCTATTTTTTTTCTCTAGAATTGCACCAATGTTATCAATGAATTCAAGAATTACGGTTTACCAAACAATTATAAGACCTCACTTTGAGTATTGTCCAAGTTTATTGTATCTTTTGGATAATGGAAGTAAAGCAGCTTTACACAGGTTACAAAACCGAGGCATGCGTATTATATTGAAATGTAGCAGATATACACCAGTAATTATGATGCAGGAATGTCTTCAATGGCGAAACGTATAATCCAGACTGAGGTTTTGTATATTAATATTTATTTATAAGGCACTA
>MU183713.1:0-24628 GCA_016904865.1 Pissodes strobi
ATATATATTGTTAAGAGGGCTTCACCAAATAATCTGTATTAGTTTTTTCGCAGTGTGCAGGAAAAAAGTTGTCGATTTTAAAATAATGATATAAAATAATAAATAACGCAGATCTCTGATGCTAACTTTTTGCTTTTTATCTGGATCCCATTTTACATTTTTGCATCGTTTGACACCCACTTTATCTATTGACACATAGTAATTATTTTAATTTTTTTACAGATATGGAAAAAGTTTTTCATTTGGGCTATGGAAGAAAATATTTATCAGTAGTGGGACTTTGGCCAGTAACATATCAAGGAAATAAGAAAATATTATACAACTGGTATTTCGGAATTACCTTTGGCTATTTTTGCTTTTTTCTTATTACAATGGGAATTGAGTGCGTTATATGTCTAAAAACGAGTATGGCATCATTTGCGGCAGTCGTAGGAGTATTTCTTGGATTTGTTACATGCATATGGAAGGTTAGTCAAAAAAGCAGCATAATATAAATTACTTTCGTGTTAGTACTATCGAGTAAATGAATTTTTTGAGGAAATATCAGGTTTTTATTTTTAATGTTCAATGCTTCATCAGCAAATTTACAAAGAAAAATTCTAAAATATTAAATTTCGCTCACAAAATTTTAACACACTCGATATTATAGAAAATCTTTAAAACCCACTGTTACATGGAAACCTTCTAGAAGCAGGTAAATTGGGTCGAGCCGGGCCTGGGAATATGCGGCACACTTATTTACGACTCTTTTTAGTACAATTTTTTTCATACTTGTCTCACCTACTCATCACATGGCGACTTTTTCATATAAAAAAGCACCAGCAAGAAGCAGAGAGGAGTCCTAAGAACCCACTCGTTTTGGCTAGAGATTGGTTCAATTCCACTAGCCAAAGCTTGAAGCTGGTTTCCACTTAAAATTTCCACATGTTTACAAATTCACTCATTTTAGCTGGAGAATGGTCTAATTCCACTCATCAAAGCGTGATACTGGTTTCCATTCAAATTTCCACATATTCTAACATACACTCGCTTCTGCTGGAGACGAGTTCCTCCCACATCTTGTATAGTCTCTCAGTAATTTTCCTGAAGCAAATAAAATTATGAACAAATCCTAAAAGCCCAACCAACAGGATATTCGAGACGGCTTCCATACAGATAAGCAAATTCTTTAGTTTCACTAAAATTCTGTACGATTTAATAGCTAGACATCATTTTAAGGAAGGATCGAACTTTTATAACTAGTGTTGTAGTGTTTAGCCTGGAATTGATTGCCTTTGGCTCCACAAATGATTAAACGTGGTTTGAATTTTTATAGAGCCTCTTCGGCCCAGGCTCCAGGATGTAAACTGCACAAGGGCAAGTTTTGTGACCCTAATGAAATGTGTACCTATATATCGTAGATTCGATATCAAGTCGGATATGGTTTTCAAGAAAGGCAAAAAACTAAAAATGAAAATAGGTAGCAAATACAATAAAACAGTAAAAAGCTCTTGCAGAGCCAGTTTACATCCTGCAGCCTGGGCCGAAGAGGCTCTATAACAATTCAAACCAAGTTTAATAATTTTTGGAGCCAAAGGCAATCAATTCCAAGGTAAAAATAAATCCTCCAATCAATAGTGTTGTAGTGTGATCAGCTTCTCGTAAATTGCGCCATTTTGATTGGTTTCAGACTAGGAGGTGATTGTGACCAAGTATATTGAAGTAAACCATAACCCTCTTATCTCCGAACAACAATCGAATGACAAGTTGACTAATGGTGGTAAGATCCTACAAAACACAACAAAGATTACAACGGTCCTACGGGACAACAAAAGAACCTACGGGATACGAAAAGACTCCTTCGGGACAACCCCCCAAAATAACCTTGTGACGTAATCTCCGTGGGGTATCTTAAAATTTATATTACGTCCTGGTCAGATTTCCCCGCTAGCGTTTTAAGATCCTTTACAGTGCTACGGCGCTATCCTATATTAGCTGCTTGTGATTGGTGGGTTAACCCATTGCCTCCTATAACTAGGCCAACTAGCTAATATTAAAATTAGCAGTAACATCATCCTAAGTGGTCTATAGTTTTTTGCCATAAGAAAACCATTAAGAGGAGCCAAAGCCCAGTAAAAGTATTAATTATTTTATCGTGCCTACTTCGGTATTTAACGTTGATTGTCACGCTGGGCGACTGGAATGTCAATTCCCATCTCGACGTCATGGATGTATTCTGTATCCGGTGCTGCCAGATTGGGCGCTTTATCACAAATTGAGCTTGTAGTTTGCCACAAATTATTTTTCAAAGAAACGTAGAATATTTGTCTTGGATTCCAAGATTACAATTAACAATATATTAGATACTTAATGTAGAAGTTTGCTTTGGCATATTATAGTATAGTTATATTAAATATAAATAAATATTTAAAATCCGAAAAGTAAACATATAAAAACCGGAAAGTGAAGCAATAACGGAATCAAAACCTTTAAGAAAATAAACGTTGCTAACCAATAAACTAATTATTTTGTATAAATATTTAATTCCATTTAAAAACATAATTTCAAATGTCATTCAACAAATGCTGTAAAAATTAAAGTCCAACTAAATGTACGTTAACTAGTTTACATCCCAAATAATGTATGAAACTAACTCTACCAACCCAGACGAACCAAATCCTGATTGTCAGAACGAGGCAATTCTGCAAATTCGTAACAATATTAATTTTTTACCATTGCGCAATGACCAACGTAAACGATTTAATATGTGGGCTATCGCTAGCAGTTTCAGGATGACGAGACGGTTCTTAAAAATCTGGCAAAGCTGCCTCTTGTCAGTTGCCAGTTTGCCGGCGTACTTTCGACCGGTTTCTTATTTGTTTTTCGATTTCCATTGATTTTCTATTTATTTCTTTATACTATCATTACTTTAATGTGTTTAAAGTTATGTGAACAATGCCGTCCAGATGTTGTGCACCAGGCTGTCGTGGAAACTACTCGGACTACGGACCTAAAGTTCATGTTTTTAGCTTTCCAAAAAGTGATGGTAGCTTGAAGCGCTTGTCCCGCGAGACAATTTAGTGCCCAATAAAAACACTAAAGTGTGTGTTACATTTTTCTGCAGGCATGGGTGTAGGCAGGATTTTTTCCCAGGGGGGCAAAAGGTAGGTGATGGTCGCCGCAGGCGCCGCCGGAGGCTAAGCCGGCGAAGGCGGAAGATTTTGGGGGTGCCACGCCAAATTTTTACCCAAAAGTCGTTGAAATAGTTAATAAAACAAGGATTCGGCACCCACTTGAATGACAAATAGAGAGGGGGGCGCGTGCAAAAAAAATTCATTAATCGATTAAAACAAATAAATTGATAATAAAGCAAGGACAAGATTATAGTACTTATGTATATTAAACAACTAACAAAACAAACAAAATAAAATATGTTATTCCATATGCCTTACATAAGTATATTTATTTGTTAAATATAATAATTATATTATATGTTGCTTTCTAAATCTGTGTGCAAAAATTGAACCCTTCTTTGGTTCTGGCAAAACTTTTGTATAACTAAATCTAAAATAGTTTTGTCTTTAATAATATTGCGATTTCTATGTACGCTTAACATGCATAAGCCACTTAATCGGTTTTCGCTCATTGTGGATCTGAGCCAACATTTTACACGCCTAAGTGTGCTAAAACTCATTTCAACTGTACAAGTCGTTGAGGGAAACGTTAAAAATATTTGAAAAATAATTTTGAGATTTGGAAAAAAATTATTACACTCGCTCAGCAGGTCCAGAATGTCTAAATCTTTGGATTCACTATAATTATCTTTTGATTTCCAGTAAAACTGCCAAGAATATAATTCAGATTCTAAAGTTGTGTCTTGTAAATTATAAAAATTTACAATACCATCAGCTTTTTCATTTAAATCTTTTAGTGATAAATTCGAAATTAAAGTCGGGTGCAATTTCAAAATGTCTGTAAAAATTTTATGGTCCACAGAAAACCTCGTTTTTAAAGATGTCACTAATGAATCCAGATATGAAATGAAAATTCTTTGTCTGAAATATATTTCTGCGCTGTCATTGGAATAATTTGCTCTATGTATTTGTTTATTGGTTACTCGGGGGACTGATATATGTATGTTTAGTTTATTACATAAAACTGGCACTGCATCAAAAACCTTTTTAAAGATTTCTTCGGCGTTATTACGGTGTTCTTGAAACATGTTTATAAGATGTGTACTGTATTTTAAAACGTCAGACATATCAATATTTTTGCCCTGCAATATATTTGTAATGGGTTCCAAAATTGAAGAGTACTTTGCTATAATACTTAGATTTAAAACAAAAGCTGAAGAAGTGCATGAAGCATGTAATTGAAATGCAATATTTCGTGTATTATTTCCTTCATCATTAACTGACAAATCAGAAAAAGTATTAACAATTTCTTCGAAATTACTAAAAAAGAGTCTGATTGCTTTGTGCTTTTCTGACCCACATGTTTCACATAACAAAGGAATTTTATGTATTAAAACTCGTCGCAAGTTGCTCTCCCGAAAAAACTTTATGACACTTTTTATTGTACCCACAATGTTTCTAACATCAATGTTATTGTTGAGGTAGTGAAGCACAAGATTTAATCTGTGCGATGCACAATGAAAATATAAAGCCTTTTTATATTTGTCTAAAATTCGTTTTTGGACCCCATTCTCTTTTCCAACCATCGCTGCACAGCCGTCGTAGCCTTGACCAATTAAGTTGCTCATATTAAGTCCAAAACCTTGAAGAGTTTCAATAATAGTTTCAGAGATTGAGAAAGCATCAAATTTTGACAAAGGGAAAATTCCCAAAAATTCCTGTTTAATTTGCATTTTATACACATATCGTGCACCTAAGGATAATTGTTCCATGCCTGCTATATCCGCAGTCTCGTCCGCCAAAACACTAAAATAACCACTTTCGTTTATTTCTTTCACTATGTTTTCCCGAAGTACATTTCCACAGATATTGATAAGTCCGGTTTGGATCGACGGAGACACATACTTTGCGTTACTCGCACATGTATTAAAGTGCTCTTTTAGAATACTGTCACCACTTTTTGTCTAAAATTTATTAAGTCATCAAAAATTGCCAGAATTTAATGTTTTTCCTCTCAAAGCCAAGTCATGAACACCACAAAATACTAAACAAGAAATTATTGACGACAGCTTTGTTTTATTTACTTCAATTTCGTCATTCAATTTTTATCAAACTGCTGTATAATATTTTTTTTTCATTTTTTATAATGCTTAAAAAATGTTGCGATTTAACCACAGCTTCTATGTGCCAACTTGAATCGAGGTGAGATTTAGCCTGCTCAGAAAAATGCTTAAAACGTATAAATAGTGTTCTTATAAATGCGCCAGAAGTGCTGCCTCTTTTAAGAACAGGTGGAAATGCTACACAAATTCGACAGAATGCTCCTTTCAATAAGGCGGAATAGGTCAACCATGTGGAATGCAGTGAAAGCCAATTAAATAAAAATTGTCTTTTACCTTCACTTATATCTTTTTTAAAATTATAATTTTGGTCTGGCATTACTAAATAGTAATTTGCTTCTACTTTCGAACGAAAGAGACCCAGAATTTAAAATATAATGACCAATATCCTCTTTATTAATAACAGATTCCCTCAGATTTTCGCTGGGCTGTAGTAAGGTGGTGTTTTCTTCACTAAGAGATATCTGTCCGACATATGTATCTTTTGATGTATCAAAATTAGATTTTAAATTCACATTTTCTAACGTACACGGCACCTCCCGACGTTTTCACTTGTAATTGCCTCTGCAACTTTTAACTTCTTAGTTGGGTGAGGTGAGGCCGAGAAGTAGTTTCTTATATTCATTTTTAATTAATTGTCTGTAATATAAAAATGGTATTAGATTCGTAAAAACACTAGATAGAACGCAATATAGGTGAGCTCGATTTGCAAAAATTTTATTTCAACATTAATCATCTATATTTAATAACACTATGAAAGGTTAGCGCTGGCGATAGATTTCGCCACCCGGAAAATGTACGCCAGCCGATAGCAACAGCGGGAACAGCGCACAGCGCCTTGCTACAGAGAGACAGAGACATAATAACGGTTAAGCGAGCATCGACCTGTCAGGTTTACAATTTGGTACAATATTAAATTTATTAAATCATGAACAAATCTTGGACTTTTATTGAATTTGACTAATCTGATGTGATAGTGAAAAGGCAGAAATTAAATTATTAAATTACCTATGTAAAGTAATGTAATGTCAAGCAAACAGCATATTGCTTACGAAAGGTGATAAATATCGCCAAATTTACTGTTTGGTAAACAGAAAGATACTGGCCAGCCCTATTTTCGAAGGTAGTTACTACAGTACAGATTATAGAAGTAATAGTTATAAAAATATTTGTATATCACTTACCTTCACCAACATAAAATCAGTTAATAGGTATCACGCACGGTGTACGTACACCATGGTATCACGTAATCACAATTTATATGTACATTGCACATACATAATACCCCCACTCCCATTCACGAATTTTTGGGAGTAAGTGGTTTGCACCATGCATCGTTTATCATAAAAAAGGTATGCTGAAAAATTAATCGGTTAAATTCCCAGGGGGGGCCATGCCCCCCCCCCCCTGTCTACGCGCATGTCTGCAGGTAATAAAATTTGGATTAATTCGCAACAGGATCCAAAGTCAGGTAAAATCGTTACATTACAGTTCATTTAAAATACCCTCGATTGAAGGAAAATGCCATACCAACTATTTTTCCAAACTGCCCCAATTACTTTTCAAAAAATGTGTGTTCGTAAAAGTAAAGACGAAAAAAATAAGGAACTTGAGGAATTACAATTGTTGCAAGCAATACAGCAAAGTAAAGAGGAGTTTAATATCCATATAGAGGCTACATGTTTTCAAAATTTTGAGGAGTTTTTAAAACTACATTTTGGATGAATTGGACTGTTTAATCGATGCAATTCATAATATGACTTAATAATGACCTCCTCCCATTACTAGTGAAACTTCCAATAACGAGAGCGAGATGAATTATTCACATCAACCTAATTCTGACCAAGACGAGAAAACAAAATTAAATTTGTAACGGATATTATTTTAAACCTAAAAGGCTCCGATGAATTTACCCAAAATATAAAATTTATTTCAGAAAAGCTAACTTTGTTGAGTACCTCAAAAGAGAGATATCGGTATTCCCCGAGCACTATTGTTTTATGTTCAATTTTATTTACTATAAAACCTCATTCCTATAAATATTTGCGTAATCATGCTCCTATTATTTTATCTCGTCCTTATACAGTAAAAGCTATTTGTAACAGATTTAAGACAGATCTCCATATTGATGAAAGACATTTTTTTTTAACCTATGCTCGTAACATTTTTCAATATTTGAGTGATAAAGATAAAAATGTTATATTACTTTTTGATGAAATTCATATTGACCCTTATTTGGATTATAAGGCAGGAAACACTGTAGGAACAGCAGTAAATAACAGCAATACTTTAGCATCATCTGCAGTTGCATTTATGATCACAAGTCCTTGCTCAAGCCTTAAAGAAGTAATTCATATATGTTCTGTAGCTAAACTTGACTCAGAAATCTTATATACTTTTATCAAGACCATAATAGCAAATTTGGAAGAAATTGGCTACATAGTATTTTGTGCAGTAGTTAGTGACAATAATGCAATAAATAGCAAGGCAATAAGTAATTTTTCACCACGGCATGAACTCAGTATAGTTTTCCCCTATCCTATTGCCCGGGAAAGACCATTATTTTACCTTTTTGACACTGTTCATCTACTGAAATGTATTTTTAACAACTGGCTAAATTCTAAACCTGAGCAGGCATTTTTCTATGCCGATTTTGAGACAGGCCAAAAAAAATGTGCTTCGTTTTCAGTGGTCAAAAAACTTCATGAACTGGAACGAAACAAAATATTAAAACATGGGTATTCCCTTAGTTTAAAGGCTCTTTTTCCATCATCTATAGAAAAGCAAAATGTTAAATTAGCTCTCAAAATATTTAATCCTTTTATTATAGAGGCTCTGAAAGGTTTTGTTAATAATTTGTCACATTCACAAGACACAGCAGAGTATATTAATATTATATGGACCTGGTGGAGAATAGTTAATGTTAAAACCCCTCTTAAAGGAAAACATTTACTAGACAAATTTCAAGAACCCTTCACCAGAGAAATACTATCAGCCTCCAACGATGATCCGAAATTTAATTTTCTGCTAAAAATGCAAAATTGGCTAGATTCTTGGCATTCACCTAATTTTCCAAAAAGACTGACTCGACAAACTCACACTGCATTTAACCATACCATTCATGGGCTAACTGACCCATTGGAAGGGCGGTTTGGAAAATATAGGCAATTAGCTGGTGGCCATTATCATATCTCTGTTCGCCAGCTATATGAGTCAGAAAAAAGGCTAAGAATTCAATCTTTTTTATCATTAAAATCTAAATATTATGGAGATACAGTGAAACTTCTGTTAACGGACACCCCTGCACAACGAAAACCTTTACTGAACGGACAATTTTCAAATCACCGAACATTCCATATGTTAATACATCGTTAAAACACCCCTTAAGAACGGATCCTCCAAACAACGGTTTCGGACAAAATTTACCTAAATTTTTCTATTAGCTCTTGCAATTTTGCCTGCCAACAACGGACAATAAATATTACGACTGAAGATTATTAAGCATTTGGCCCGCCGCCGGGTCGGTGATGCGGCAAACCCAAACACCTGGTAGTCATAAAACTAATAGATGGGTTTGTATTTTGTGTTCCGTTTTTATTACAGATTAGGTAAAATTTCTAAGGAAGATTTTAAGACCCATCATGTTTGGAAATACCTACTTTATTTAGTACATACCTACCTATTTATTTGTTCTATGCATTTTGTCAGTTTAGTTGCGATAATCTAATCACCGAGTAGGTAACAATATGTCTTCAGCTAAGAGAAAGTTTTTGAGTTTGGAAGAAAAAATAGCAGTGATAGAGTCGTCTGAAGAAAATAGTTATACCGTGAGAGTTTTGGCCGAAAATTTTCAAATTGGAAAGGCTCAAGGTAGTGACATTTTAAAGAAAAAGAGCGAACTGAGAAAGTTGTATAGTGAAAGTGGAAATCTGCAACAAAAGAAGCGGATTAAAACTGAATCGATTGCCATCGATTCTATAGTGTACGACTGGTTTTGCAAAGTAAGGAGTAAGAACATTCCATTATCTGGACCTATAATCAAAGAAAAAGCTTTAGAAGCCGCTAGGGAACTAAATTTGAAGCTTCCAATGGTTAGCTCGACAAATTTTGCTCAAGGCACAACATTAAATTTAGAGCAATATCTGGTGAAGCTGCAAATGTAAATCTTGACGAAGTTGTAGAGTGGAAAAGGAAATTGCCACGGTTAATAAGTGGTTATTCGCCTCAAGACATTTTCAACGCTGACGAGACTGGCCTATATTATCGAGCCTTACCAAGCAAAACTTTTACATTCCGCAATGAAAAGTGCACTGGCGGCAAATCTGCTAAAGAAAGACTCACAGTATTATTATGTGCAAACCTAAAGGGAGAAATAGAAAGACCTTTGGTGATTGGTAAAAGTAGAAATCCGCGATGCTTTAAAAATTCTCATGTTGATAAGCTGCCGATCGATTGGTATTATAACAAGAAAGCCTGGATGACCCGACATATCATAATAGACTGGCTTCATAAATTTGATAGGAAAATGGAACGTCAAAAGAGAAAAATTATCTTGTTCTTAGACAATGCAACATCCCACCCAGATATTCAGCTAACCAACATATCGTTAGTTTTTTTGCCACCCAATACTACAACACATTGTCAACCGCTTGACCAAGGAGTAACAAAAAAACTTTAAAACCCTATATAGAAAGTATTTGATGAGAAGACTGTTATCATCTATAGAATGTTCTATATCAGTGGCTGAATTGGAGAAGTCCATAACGGTTGCTAATGCCTTAATTTGGATAGTTAAACGTTCAAGGAAGAACAATTGAGAAGTGCTTTATTAGATGCGGATTTCTTAAGACAGATAGTGATGCAGAACAAATTGAGGAAATTCCAGAGGTAGAGGACCCAGAAGACGATTTACCATTATCAACATATTGCAAAGGTAATGGAGTTGACAATTTTATGAACTACGTGGAGATCGATGATGCTTTATTAACGGAAAATCCAGAAGTCGACTTAGCTAGTTGTGTTAGTGATTAGAAAGAAAATGAACAGACGTCCAATACTTCTGACACTGACAGTGACGATGAACCAGAAAATACTACAACTACTGTTACTAAGATAAGTGATGCTTACCAGAAATTAAGAGACCTAGAACTATTTTTATATCTAAAGGTGATGAAATAACAAGTCAAAAAATTTCAGATGTAATTTTGCATGTTGAATCAGAAATTGTAAAAAATAATGTTCAAAAGAAAAAACAAACTAAAATTGATGATTTTTTTAAGAAGTAATATTTTGTATACAGGGTATAAATAGATATTATATTATTATGTAATAGGTTTGAATTTGTTTTCTTATGTAGAATCACCACTAAAATTATTCGAACATTGCTGGAATTTAGTAACAACTCTACACAACGGACGCCTCTCCATACCGGACAATTATTTTTTCCCGTCCATGTCCGTTGTGGAGAAGTTTCACTGTATTAAAGTAAATACATTTTTTGAACTTCCTGAATATGAACCCCCGTCATTAGATAACTCATTAAGTTCTGATTATGTTATCAATGTATTGTCCAAAATTACAATTACACAGCCTGATACAGAAGCTATTACATCTGTAATGCCCGTAATCATTTATTTAAGTGGATATTGCTGTCATATTTTTTAAAAAAATTAAGTTGTGAATTTTGCAAAGAAAATTTAACATTAAATGAACGCTGTGTTGTAGAAGATTCTTACAATTTAATTAATTCCTTAAGTCGTGGGGCTCTTTTATATCTTCGTGAACAAGTAGGGGACATAGTTTCAATAGCCTATATTATATTTAAAAAACTGATTAATGAGTTCGAAGACACATTTTTAGATATTTACAATAAAAAATATTTTCTGTGTGAGCTGTTGTTAAACTATCTAAATCAAAACAGCCTTTTGACTCATTTTGAACATTATAAAAATCACATAAAAATTTATGTTTCAAAAATTTTTCCTAGCAGCATTTCAAATACACTTCTTAATAATTATTGTTCTAAACATAATCATAATCTTTTGGGTAAAAAGAAAAAAAGGAAACTGGATACTTTTAATATATAAGTATTAGACCCCAATAATATACCGAGTAATATAGCCAATCTAACACAAAAAAGTAAAATCTGAAACCTGTATATACCGTAAAATCTGAAACCTGTATATAGCTTTCATGTTTTATCATAAATATTTGAATATTGCAAGGTTCTTTGGATGGAGAACACCGAGGAGAATTTGACATTACTATTACCTATTATGACACCTTTATACCTATAGTGACCTTTTACCACCTACCTCTTAAATAGATAGGCGGTATCTAGTTTCAGTTTATCAAAATAGATTCTATTTTGATACACTGGATATTCAAAGGTTTTTGCTTTGAAATTTCGTTTTTCTTTAACAAAAATCGAATGAGGCGCGTCTAAGGGCTGAGTTTATGACTCGCAACCTTGTTTTAACCGGAAGCCCTTAAATATTATTTATGTATGCAGAAAAAGGTAAGTACCTACTTAAACTGCAATTTAATATTTGATTTTAAAAAAATGAGTAATACACATTATCAGTCATAATAGTCGTGCTTAAAGTAATATCAGCTTGTAGGAGGTCTTGTATTAGGCCAATTACGTTTCAAACTACATATAAAAAAGTTAAATTTACAAAAAAACTAATTTTTGTTACATTTTTCCGAAATTTTTGCATCTAAAATGTCTACTTAACTGTAAAAGAAATTGCACATTTCAATATACGCCTGTAAATAAGTTAAGACCACTTTTGATGACGTCACGCGTAAGTCGTCGGGCCTAGTTGTAGGAGGTATTGGTTAACGTCACTTTCACTTTATCTACGGTAAAGTGAATTTAGTCCGACAGGTCTAGAAGTGCAGTGGTAAGATTCTGTGTTTGTGATGCGTTCGGTTCCTGTCGGTGACAAAACATGTTTTTTTTTTATTTTTTTAAGGTTATGTTTGTTTCTTTTTGTAAATTTGGGTTAGTGTGGGTTACTTTTGTTTTGGTCGAAGCTATCGACCAATTATTTTTGTTCCGGCGATTTTTACAATTATGATTTGGTTCTGAATTCGCTTCGGTAAAACCCTCAGAAATATTTAGGAAACAATTAGAAAGGTTCCAATCAAACTTGCTTGCCTCAGAATCAACACCTGTAACCATGGTTTTAAATTACGACTAAAGACACAGGTTAATCTATGACCTGTGGTATACATTCTTTGTTTAAGAATAGGTCTAAGTCGTAATATTTGCGAACCTATTCATAATCTTGTCGATAATTGCCGGGTTTATAAAGATATATTTTAAAATTGCTAAAATGTGTGCCTGAGACTGCTTCATCTTAAAAATATCAATTTTAATCGGCAACATTTCAATCATCTTTCAGAAGTATTATAAGAGGTATCCTATGCTTGAAGGGGTATTGTTCATATTATTCAACTTTAAAATATTTAATACTCATTTATGGTTAGCAATATAAATATTTAAACCCTTCACCATCCTTGCCCCACTCCTATAAACAGATTTTCAAATTACAACTCAAAAGGGCAACATATCGCTATATTACTCTCAAAAATATATTAAGACTTAAGTATGAGTAATTATTGTGGGCAAGCTGCCTAAAGCCACTACGGGATAGATAATGAAAATAAGGGAAATCATATCTAGCTCCATGAGTATATATTGTTACTTACATTCTACCAAAAGATCTTTGGTTATATTTTACGCACATATTAAAACATAGTTCTAACATTAAATTTTTAGGTTCACATCATTAAGTCGAACAGACTTATAAGCATTATTCACCGCATTGAAAGGAAAGAAAAGGAAATTAGATCCTCATATGATAAAAATATCCGAAATATGTACTACAAAAATGCAAAACTCTCCAAGAATTTAGAAGTAGCCGTTCTCGTTATGGTAGTATGTGCAGCACCAGTCTATTATATGGAACCAATTATGAATGAAAAACTAGGATCTCATAATATTACCGAATCTACAGATCCCAATCTAATTGTGTTGAGTTGGATTCCATTTGACGCAAAGGAGCACTACTGGGGAGCATATTTTCTACAGTTATTTGGATGTGTGTAAGAAAACGACTTATAAAGTATTTTTCCACTACTTACTCTAATTCTAATTATTTTTGGCCGATTTTGAAGTTGAGAAGTTGCTTTTCTATATCTCTTGTCAAATGATTTAGTTATTTACTTTCATTATTGACCTAGGCCAATAAACTTGACACACAATAGCTGACACAAATTTACAGTTAGTTACCGATCCTACCTGATAAGACGAACACAAATTTTAATTATGGTTTAGGCAACTACTATTGTCATCGCGTCTTAGATATCCCATCGCTATTCTCTTTAGGATTTAAAATCGACGCTCAGACTATAATAGCGCCTGTCTAAATTTTGGTTAATAATATGCCACTTATTTTCATTGCTTCCGCAAAATTAATCAAATTAATAATATATATTTAAAACTACTTATTTTTAATCAACTAATCTAAAGAGTTCATAAAAATCTCGTTACAGGATGGAAGCAGGTGTTGCTACCCTCATTACATTTTTGGTAAATAGATATAAGCCCAATCAGAAAGCATTCCGCATGCTAAAATATCCTACAATATTTATCCTTCTTTGTGATAAAAAATTACATATAAGCAAATAAAAAGCTACCATTTTATTTGCTATAAATGAGAATCCTTAACTAGCCCGCCAGACATGACCTTTAAACGCCGCACACATACATTTGCAGTAAAGCGCGTTGAACTGTAGGTTCCCCAAATCCCAGTCGCACCACACGGTGCTGTGATCGATGGTTCGTACAACCAGCGAATATTAACTACGATAAGAAGATTCACTCTCCGCGGCGGCAAGTCAACGGTATGTCTCCTTCCCCGCGCGAAAACTAGCATGATACTGGCATGTGACCTTTGGACCCGGCGCACACTGGTCGAATTTCTAGGAAAGCTGGCCATAACAAGGTTTACCAGAAATAAAACATAAAAGTTATTAAGTATTACACGTTTAATATATCGTGTTTTAGACAAATAATTGTTGAATTTTTTGCTCATCATCTATATTTATATATAGGGAGTATCAATTATCACTAACGATAAAAATCATGTATAAAAATCATTTGTATGTTCTTAAATCGTTTTAAAAAATGATTTTGAAAATTAAGGGCTCCTTCGTTGTAAAAAAGGGTTTTAAATTTTTAATTCGATGATCCAAATTTTGTTTTTGCAACGGTTAATTCAGGAGTCTCACGAGCAAAATGAATGTTAAGCGGACGA
Organism: Pissodes strobi; assembly: GCA_016904865.1. Lineage (NCBI taxonomy): Eukaryota > Metazoa > Arthropoda > Insecta > Coleoptera > Curculionidae > Pissodes > Pissodes strobi. The sequence continues at coordinate 14,560 of MU183713.1, forward strand.
CAGAAACGCGTTGATGAGGGCCTGCAATTTTGCCATACATGTATTTCAGAGTTATCGCTATTTTTAAAAATTAATCTAATAAGGACGAAACTAGTAAAAAATATAGAAGCATCAGTGCAGCTGTTGTTCAAAAACACTTGCTTATATTCTGACTATCCCAAGGTAATAACAAAGCCATATTTACAAATTAAAACTAAATTATAAATTTTTATCTGCTGATTCAGCCAAAGTATTTATTACCTCTTTTTATAATAACATCAGTCTTGCATCAGCAATAATGATTCTACCGAAATTTCAGCTTCAGTTTCACTTACTACAATATTATGGGATTAGGGGTGGGCGACAATAATCGATTATTCGATTGACTTTTAAGAAATTACCGATTAATCGACTTATCGATTAATATTTCAGAAAATATCGATAATCCATTATTCCGATTAATCGATTATTCAGTTATTTGCTAAAAGATTAGGCGTTTAATCGATTATTCAATATCTTGCCCACCCGTACCGATGACTTTACAACAGATATAGCTTTTAAAATTCCAATTTAATAATGCGTTGCGTTAAGGGTAATTTAAATGACATTTGAAAATACTTTCAGTACAACATATGAAGCAAAAAAAAACAGAAAAACGTAAATGCTCAAACAAGACAGCAGCAGGGAAAACTGCGCACGTTACAAATTTAGCCAATATGGGATCCTCATTTCGACGCGCCATTTTCTGATAATCTGGCTTCAGTTGTTGCACAATTAGGTATAACACCAACACATAACCTCAACGGAGTGTTAGCACGTTAGCAGTATAGTACATCAGTCTTTATCTTTTTATTATGTATTTGGGCAAAACTATATGATAAGAAGGATCACTCTCCTCGGCGGTATGTCAACGGTGAGGCTCCTTCCCCGCGCGAAAACTAGCAGAATATCGGCAGGCCATGATACAAATAAAACAATCATGTTGGCAGGCGACCTTTGACGCGGCGGCCATAGACCAGCTCATCCATTTGTCAGATTAATTTTCACGCCTAAATTCTATAGTCGAGTCGATATTCGATATAAGATAATATCGCTATTTTTTAGTTTTGTTGTATTACAAAATAGGAATGAAATATACAGTAAAAATATTGTGCGAAACCTTTAACCAATTTTAAAATCACCCAAAACGCCAAAATGTAATTAAATATTAAAAGATGGGTCAAATTCGAGCAACATTTTCTTCTTGATGTCTTTTGTCAGAATATTAGTTTTCGCAAATATGGTGAAATCATTACGCATTCAAGAAGCATTTGCCAGTATTATTACATACCTTGAGTATTGTTATCAATAATAACTAATTAAAAACGTTAACAGATTTTTGAAACAGCCAGCTGAATACAAATTTTATCAAAATATTTATTTGGTGATAATAATAAAAAAAACCATAACGTATTTTGACAGGGCGCTGCAAACAATTCAGAAGATATCAATTGTGTTTTCCAAAGCCAAATAGAGTATTAGAGTGCTATAAATAATTTCGTCATAAATTTGATTAAATATATCGCAAACGAAAATAGCGTTTATGGCCAGCTTTTATTTAAATTCAACCTGTGTGCGGCGAAGTTCGCCGATCGTTACCAGGCAACGAAGAAAATAACGACGATTCCTTTGTAGCGCTCTCTTGCCATTGAGTGGGCCTTCTTGACGTAGTTAATATTCGCTGGTACAACATGCAGTACAACAACTTCACAAATATGTTGCACCAGTATTTTGTACCGTCGTTTAACCACGCAGCTGTACTTGTACACGAGAGTGAACTACAGCTTGTGCCATTATATCATTTCCACCCTTCTCTTTTATTTTTTAATTTTAAAATTGTTGTTTTGATTTTAATTGAAATTATTTGAATAAATAAAAGTAGGAGCTAAATGTTCCTTGAGTTACCCTGTCGCTGCTCAGATACGTCTTATTGCGGTGGCACTAGGGGTGGGTTCGAATTCTGAAAATTCAATTAAGTGTGGGTGCCAGATCTAAAGTAGACCGAAAGATAAGAAAAGATAAGCTAAATTGTCAGATTCCATTATACATAATAAGACACCAATGTAAGGAAAGTAAACGCAAGAATTAAAAGATATGCTTTCGCTCAAAAATTTTAATAATAATCTTTGACTCTACTGAGTATCTTTTTCATAATTTACATCTGAATTCCAACTGCCAATTACATTCGGTATACCTAGGTAAGATAGAATAAACAATACTTAGCAAGAACTGATCCTAGATTACAATATAATGAGGTAGTTATGTATATGAAATTTTCCATACGACCCTAATTAAAATTAATGGGTCTGATAAGCGAATAAGTTACGATCAGTCCATTAATAAGTCAAAAATATTTCATTACATAATCCCAAAGTAATTATAATCAAAATGTTTTACCAATTAACAATCTGTTTAGGTAAGATAAAATAAGCAATACTTAACACGAACTTCAATTACCTATGATACATATTTAGAAAATCGGTCAAATCGAGGAATAATTTTAAATCTATCAGACGTCTCTGAGAGAAATTCAATTTATATTAAATTTAAGGCTTAGCCTTGAAATATTTAAATATAGCCAAATAATATCACTACTTGTTATGTAGTAACCAAAGTAAAGATAATTAAGAAATAATAGTTTACAAAGACTTACAAATGGAAATTCCAAGATTAATACCGAGTATGTACCCATACAGCACGTCCAATTCAAATTACGTCTCTACAAGATATACACGTGAGAAACAAAATATGTTATGATGAAACTAATTGTTGATCTAGTACTGACGTACACATATGAGATACACCTATGTTTTTGTTGATAGAATTATGTGATATAATGTTTAATAATTGTATACCGTATGCACTTAAGATTTTAAACATTTTTATATAACGTAAAGAAGGATCATTAGAATGTTGAAATTTGACGTCCGTAAATGATGCCTACAAGGTTTAAGTCATATGTATGTGTGATGCTTTATGCAATATTTGTACCTACTGCATACACCACGTAAAAGTGCGATATACACACATGATGCAAAAAACTATATATACACCCTTTAGTTGTGTCTTGTCGTATCTACATTCTACCATTCAAGCACGGCACAGTGCGCGCCCAAGCGTCAGCGTGAGCATACCGGGCATGTGTATCTCATGTGTATCCTCTTTCCTCTATAAAAGTGGGGTAGTACATCCACATCATATAGCAGCCATTTTTGTTTTATCATTTGGGAAGACGCGGAAGGAAGTGTGTGTGTGTGTCTGTGCACTTTGAAACGGATTATAAGGTATAGTAAAAATTGATAAATACTTTATTACTCCTAGGTACCATTAATATTGGAGCTACAATGTTTAATAATATTTATAACCCAAACTAACCCTATGCACCTAAGATTCTTAACATATTTATACAAAGTACAGATGGATCATTGGAATGTTATTGAAATTTAACGTCCGTATAGGTCCCTACATGATGCTTACAATGGTTTAATGTAATTTGTTGGATTTCTACCTAACATTTTTATGTACCTATAATAACGTAAAGTTAATTGGGTCGTTAGAATTTTGAAATCTAACGTTCGTACAGGATGCTGACAAAGTTTAAATCATTAGTGTGGTGATTAGAGCTTTAAGTAAAATTTTGTGTATACACCACGTAAAAGTAATAGTACAGTGTAATAACATACACTCTGCAGTTGTGTGTTGTCGTTTCTACATTCGAGGGAGATGGAACAATGCCAGCGCAGAGCGTTAGCATGCTGGCCATTTGTATCTCATGTGGTAGCAGGTAGTAGTCATTTTACCATTTGTAAAGTTCTGGGGTGGTATGCACTTTCTTATTATAAAAAACCTAGGCGGTCATGGAAATCGAGTAACGATTCTCGCTACACTGATTTTTGATACAAAAATTTTCAACACCCTTTGATGCATGTTAAATATAAAATCGTAATGGATGCTTACATTTGCGATGCACCGGCCCCAGCTCGTTCATATATAGCTCAAAGGCCACACTGGGTATGGATGCTGTAGAAAATGCACAATCAAAGGTCATTGGGTATCACGGCGTATAATGTTCTGCACATTTACTTTTATTAAATTGGAAAGTGAACATCCTTCAGAGTATTTACAGTTACAACCATAACAATTGATCTTTTGTGCTCAGCTTATAGGTACTTTTTTGTATTGTTGCAGTGACTTTATGAAAGACTCTTGTCCAATAACCAATTTGCCAAATTTGAGCTCCAAAACGACGTGGCGGTCTGCGAATGGTTACGACAAACGACAAGCAACCAACCGACTGGAGGAACAGAATGGCTGAAAAGAGAGCTGCTGAGCTGCAACAAAGGCTGGCAATGTATAGCATAAGATATATTTGCGTTTTTATTATGTTATTTGAATATTTTCAATACATTTTAATATTCTTGTAAAAGTTCTGTAATTTTCTAGTGTTTTCCTACTTCTGCTTTCTGTTGCACCAATTGATAGCGTTCCGTAGTAGTAACTATATAAAGTGAGCGGCTAAAATATGGAACAAATTCGTTTCAAAATCAGGTATTGATTTTTTAGGAAAATATATGCTCCTACACGTCCATTTTAATTTTTTGTTCTGCTTTTTTGCTCTAAAATGAAATTATGCAGGTTGTGTCAAAAATCAGATTTGACACTATTGCTTTGGATTTTAAAAAATAGTGTTTTATTTAAAAAAAAAATGTGACATCAAATCTACTTTTTTGAAACGCCCTGTATATTTTCTTTTTGATGCAAAAAAAACGGAAGAGAAATTATAATTGACGTGATCGAGCATTTTTCTAAAAAGTCAATACCTGATTTTTAAATGAATTTGTTCTATATTTTAGCCGCTCTTTGTATATTATGTGGAAAGAAAAAAAGAACAATTTTAAAGTAACTTTTCTTCAGACAGATGCTTTAGGAAAATGAAAGTTTCGCTGCCCGCTCTTTCGTTCTCATAAAACCATAATATTAATTATTTTTTTAAAATACCTGTTTTGAGAACGAATAAATGTCAGGCGGCAAAACTTTTATTTTCCTGAAGTAGCTCATGAAAAATTGGTTTCTTTGACAGGGCGTATGCATGGGGCGACGGAGCTACATATACACGGAATAGTATATTTACGTCCAAATTGAGAAGGACAAATGCCATGTGTAAACAGAGTTTAAGCACAATACCCAATCACTGTGCAGCCGATAACACACTGTGGATCATTTAAGTTGTGTATATGTAAATGGTATACTGTGGCTACATTGTGAGGCGGACGTTTAACCTTTGTGCATACGTGTGTACCTGAAATGTGTAAACGTAGCACATTTACATCGTAGAATTGTGCAACCCTGTGTCTGCATCTAGATACATCGTCACAATGCGAACACATCGTAATCGTGATTTGGTGTGCTGTATGGGTACAGATTATTCAATCACTATAATACATAGTACTCATTACAGATAATTATTTTGATTGATCAGATCAAAATCCAAGTTACGAAGCTTAAAGTTAAAGATAGATAATCTCGTTTTGAGATACGGTAGGATAAATTTACAATAAGGTAAATGTACCAGATTTGATTGATAAGATCAAAATCCAAGATACGAGGCTTAAAGTTAAGAATATATAATCTCGTGTTGAGATACGGTAAGATAACTGTACAATAAAATAAATGTACAAGATTAATCACTGATAAGATAAAGGTAAAATAAATTTATGAGATACGGTAAAGATACTTAAAATTGAATCTTGAAATGTTGGTTTTTCTGTTGAAAAAGATGAAATAATGAGGAATTGTGCAAACATTTCTAAAAGGTAAAAAGGATCACTTATCTTATTCCAGACGAGAATGCTCAGGGCTACCAAACGCTTCTTCAGCAAAGTGGTTTCATAACCACGGAGTCATCCCGACCATTTAATCTCCACTTCCCAATCAACAATTACATTGCTACCCATTAGGCTACGATTGGAATGGAACTGCGTCCTGGAATCTCCCGATCCTCTCCTATAGTCTCCTCATTTGCCCATATGAATTGAAATTTAGTACTATCACTCAAACCAGTTAAAATTCAGGATCCCATCAAAGTTGGAGTTACAATTAGAGTAAAGTTAAGTAGGTAGAGTTAAGAGTAAGTTTCAAAGTAAAATTAAGAGCCTGTTGGTCGGCTCTCTTTCAGTGTCGGCTAATCCATACTAAAATGTCATGGAGTCAAAAATTATTATAATCCAGCCTAGCTGCTATCAATTTCCAGGGAAATTAAAAAAAATATTTTGACGCCTCCGTCGCCGCCTCTACACCTTTTAGGCCTGAAGGTCTATCGAAAAGGGACTCGTGCTTTAGCAACCATCGGTTTTATTCACCCAGACTCTTAAAAACTCATTCCCGCAGGATGACACGAGATCAACCTACAATACCTGAGTCAATACGAGGTTAATTCAAATACCGCCTACTAAGTAATCATGAATTAACTTCCCAATTATCTCCTTCACAAACATTCTGAATTATATAACTGTCAAAACAAGACACCTAGTTATGTCACAAACTAAAGAAAGGCTGTAAAATTAATAGATGGACATTAAATTCGAGATACCGGCAACCATATATACTTATATGTCTCCAGTCCAGTAGCGTAGACAAATCAATTACATTAAAAATAATTCCAATGCTAGATTATATTGAAGTTTGCGAATGTAAGAAAATAAATTAATTGTTTTTGGATACTTAACCGCGAATTGTTACAGAAAATTCAAAATTACTGACATTGGAACGAGCATATCCAAATGATTGTTACAAATATTTCCCTCCTTGGGCACAGCATAACATACCAGCAAGCCCACTCTCGCTTCGTTCCTATATTGTAAAAATAATAAACTTTTACGCGCATAGAAACCCCCTCCAATGCATCAGCCGGCGGCCAGGCTACGGTGGCCCGCTAAGGATTAAACGGGACCGGACTTGCAATTTTTTATGTCCCTAGAGTAAGGCATATTTTATTTTTTTTAGCGGAAATAGCACGCATATTTTTATAAACAAGATATAACATATTTCTGCAAAAAGAACTAAATATTTATTATTTAGTTGTGATATCTGATTCATTCTTGGGAACCAGGAAAGCGTTCTATACCTACACCAGAGTGATAACATGGTCGAACAATGTGAAGCCGAATGCATCAGTGTTCCATTTTGATTTTTTTGTCAGCATTTTTATCGCCGGAAGCTATGTATTCTAGCGTTGTAAAACTGTTTAGAATCAAGGGTGTAACAAGAAAACTCTTTCATTCGGATAAAAAGCTGGGCATTTTTTTAAATGCTCTGCATGTGTACGTGAATTTATTATGTAAGGTCAAAATGAAGTACATTGGTATCGCGTTGGTTGTCTCTTAAAAAAAAGTTATGTGTACATAATACACGAGTATGAGAATTACGAAATGCGAGTGTCTTAATAGCCATTTAATGTGAGTTCCATACTTTATTTTCTCTACGGCCAGTCTTAATAATAAAAATAAGTACTTTATCTTTTAAATTTACCTAAGCAAATAGTAACAATTAACGTCAAACTTGATAAATTTTAAATGTCGTGATCATGGCAATCTTTGATATTGTCCGAATATTGCTCTGGTGTTGCATTTTAATTGGTTATCATAATGAAACGTCAATATCATAATGAGTCTCATTATGATACTGGCTGTAAATATTTAATAAAGCAATTAAATTGTAGGAGTATAAAAATATATTTTTCTTCAAACGTCTGGAAACAGGACTTTTTTCTATTCTATAGATGGCACTTTTTTATATATGTATAAAATTTTTTTTGTCAATATAACATGTATGGTATTATATTCAATTTATCTGGATACCATTTTGATTCGCTGTAACTTTTTTGTTTTTAAAGATATCAAGGTAGGTAATGAAAAAAGCAAAATGTAGGGATGGTAGCCTAGTTTTTTCTTAGTTACATATAAAACAAAACACTAACAATTTTCGGCCATATTATAAGCCTACTCTATATATTTTTTAAATAGAACACCCTGTATATGACTACATACATATAAACATATTTCGTGTGTAATATCCTATACCTATCTTTAGCTGGTTACGAAATATTGACAGTTGAAAGTCGGACATTTTGACATTTTCACAGGTTATAAAATCTAAACCTAACAAGATCAAAGAAAACGGTTTGCACATTTCTATGTTAGGTTTTCATAAGCTATCGAATGACGGTGACTTTGAATTTGACTGGAGGTTTAAAAGTCCGGGTTAATTATATCCGCGGGTTAAATTCAAAGTTATTGTCATTCGATAGTTCATGAAATCCTAAGATAGGATTGTGCAAACCATTTTCCTTGTTCTCGTGCGGTTTAGATTTTAAAACCTGCCAAAATGTCAAAATGCCCGACTTTCAATTGTCAATATTTCATAAACACCTAAAGGTAGGTATAGGATATTACACACGAAATGTGTTTAGATTTCTCTAGAGAGTCCAAAAATGTAGTGATATAGAGGGTGTTCCATTTAAAAATAAATAGATTATGTTTATATGTCAGAAAATGGTTAGTGTTTTGTTTTATATGTAACTTAGAAAAAACTTGGCTATCAATCCTACATTTTGCTTTTTTGTTTACCTTGATATCTTTAAAGTCAAAAAAGTTACACATAATCAAAATGTTATCAAGATAAATAAAATAAAAGTTCAAAGATTTTTCCTGAAATTTTGAAAGAAACTAAGCAAAAAAACAAATGACTATCTGAAAACAAAAAATGTAGAATTTTTATTTTTATTAACACAATGCCCTATATATTATTATAGTTTTAAAACCTACTTAGTTTCCGCTTTTTAAAAATATATAGTTTGGACTTGCAGTTTTTCAATTATTTCACTTTAAATGACTAAGTGACTTAAAGTGAAATGACTGAAAAACTGCTAGTCCAAATATAGGATAGGTAAATTATATATTTTTAAAAAGCGAGTGCTAAGGAGGTTTTAAAACTGTAATAATATATAGAACATTCTGAGTCTCTTTAAATAGAGTTTCTAAAGGGGTGGCAAATTATAAGGAAAAATCCTGTACAAAATAAGGAAAAAATCTTGTACAAAATAGTAAATTGCGCAACAACGGTTGACCATATCGCACGAGGATGAAAGTTTGGGCACGACATCCGAGGGCGATATGTACAGTATATTTTTTACGACCCATCAATGAAAAATATCTCCAAATGTAGGTTTTATAAAAATTTTGTTGTCACGTTATTACTGACAACTCTCTCACAGCAATAAACGGTGACCTTTAGTTTCGTAGTGACGTTTGTCGAAATGTCTAACTTTAAAAACATATATATCAAGCACTACGATATTTTAAATAATTTTTTTTAATTATTAACTATATTCTTATGTGTTTTAATCACTAATCGAGTCACTATATATTACTATTTTCTAGGACAAAACGTATAAGTTGGCCTCTCATTGGTAGATTTCATATCCGCTTTAGAACGGATATTAATGCATATCCTTTCAGTTTACCGAAATTGACTACTTATCCATTTTATAGACTGCACTGAAAATATAAAATTTATATATGGGTGTAGAAAATAGAATCGTTGGCTGAGAATATTTTCAGTCAACGATAGCATATTATGCAACGAGTATTTAACCCGCGATTGGTATCGCCGTTAGATTTAACATTTTTTAATTTTTGGACACCCCATTCACTGTGTGAGCTTTATATCTATAGATATAGGCCCGTCCATCCGTGCATACGTGAACACCCGCCCGATCACTCCCCACCATCGGTATCTCTCGCTTATTTTTTAATTAGATTATGCCACAATTTTTTCATTTATTTATCTCATACATATAAGAACACTGCATGTAGTATGTAATAAATGCATCTTAGAAACATATTTATAATATTACTGTGCTATCACAAATAGTAATATATTTTTAAAATAATAAAAATAATAATAAAATAATAATAGTAATAATAATAATTATTATTATTATTATCATTATTATTATTATTATTATTATTATTATTATTATTATTATTATTAT
>MU183713.1:24638-38716 GCA_016904865.1 Pissodes strobi
ATTATTATTATTATTATTATTATTATTATTATTATTATTATTATTATATAATATGATAATAGTAATCATAATTAAGTAAAAAGTGGGAAATAATATGAACAACCATTACATTAATGAAAAATAGTCAAGAGTTTACAGAATTGGATCAAATAGAAACATATTAGATGAAATGTAACAGGATACCAATGCCGTAATTTTGAAAGACGTTACCAATCGCGGGTTAATGATTACAACCCAAGCCGTAGGCTTTAGGCGAGTGTCAAGCGTCAAGACAAAACCGACTAGATATAAGAGTTATTGGTTAAAAGTCATTAAATGTGAGTTGCATACATTATTTTCTCTACGGCCATTCATTATAATGAAAAATAAGTACAGTTGAGGCCAAAAAAAATCGGACACCGATTTACATGTTTGTAAGAATGACTTTTACCTATTTGCCTACCTTAAACAGGTAAACCACGTCAAGTATTCTGACATAGTCAAATGTGAAAGAGACATTTGAGGTAAAATTGAACACATACAATAATTATTAACAACTATATACTTAAAATCCCAAATGCCTCACTTAACGGTAAGCCAAAAAAGTCAAATTATGTTGCTGGTTGAAAATGGCTGGAGCGTTAGAAGAATAGCACAAAGATTTGGCATACCATACATGATGTAAAGAAGAAATGGACTCAAAGAGAATCATACCAACGGAAAATTGGGACAGGGCAGAGCCAAATTAGTACAGATGAAGAAGATAGGAATGTGATTAATTTCATAGAAAATAATCCATTTAAATCGGCTGTTAATGCTAAGCACGAAACGAACTTTCCGGGCTCAGTGAGAACAGCAAGACGACGCTTAAAAAATTCAAATTTAGAAAATCACTCTGCAGCCAAAAAACCTTTTTTGACCGGACATAATCGCGAACAAAGGGTGGGATTTAGTTTGCAATATTGTTTAATCGATCTAGCTTTTTGGGAAAACGTAGTTTTTACTGACGAAAAAACGTTCCAATCAACTTATAGTGGAAGAATAAGGATATATAGGCCTCCAAATACCCGATATGATGAGAAATACACCAATAATGTTAAAAACGAAGGACGTTTTTCGGTGAATGTCTGGGGCTGGTTGGGGGCTCGTGGTATTGGTGTTTGTACTCGAATAGAAGGAAGATTCAACACGGAATCATATATTAACACACTAGAACATGTTATGCTACCTTCTCTATCTGCCGTATATCATGAAAACAATTTCATTTACCAGCAGGACAACTGTCCCGTTCACACAGCCAGGAGAGTGACAGAATGGTTGGCGGAGAGGCAAACAAGAATCTTGCCATGGCCTTCTCGAAGTCCGGACATTAACCCAATGGAAAACGTTTGTGCTCTAATAGTGCGAAAAATGAACGAGAATAATGACTTTTTCGCAGAAAACAGGGAGGTACGATGGGAAAAAATTCAGGAAGAATAGCGGAACTGCATGACTAGAATATAGCAGTTCTTTAGTAACTTCAATACAAGGCAGATTAGACCCTATCATTGAAAAGAATGGCTGTCTAACGAAATATTAATTATTAATATTATTGTTATTGATTGCTTTTTATAGTTTTTCGAAGTTTATCATGTTTATGTTGTTCCTTTAGTTTCTTAAATAAAATTTTATTATTCTATTTTTAAATTACATAAATCTATTTAAAAAAGTACCAGATTTTCATATTATTTTTATTACAATAATAATAATATGTAAGATGTATGTCCATAAAATGGATGAATTGATACTTAAATGAAACTGTGTCTATTAAAAAATCAGCTACCTGTAAATAACAAGTAAAGACTAATCTCTGCTAAGGTACAAAAGCCAGTTTTTCCAAAATTTAGGAAAATGACACTAAATATCAATTCACTGTCCGATTTTTTTTGGCCGCAACTGTACCTTTGCTTTCAAAATTTACTAAGTAAATAGTAACTATCAACTGTCAAAATTGAAATATTTTAAATGTCACGGCCATGGCAATCTTTGATATTGTCCGAATATTACTGTGATGTTGCATTTTGACTGGTAATGACCCTGTATCATAAAATAAACGTTTGTATCACTTGTGATACTAGTAGTAAACATCTAATAAATCAATTAAAGTATAGAAATTTTTCTTCAAATGTCTGAAAAACATCAATTATTCAACTCTATAGATAAAGTTAAAGTGTCACTTTTTATATATTTATAAAAAAGATTGTACCTACCGTCCCGCCAGAAAAAAGTGACACTTTTACTCATTATTAAACAATATAATATTATTAATAACAAAATATATCCAGAGATAAACTTACTTCTAATTATACATGTTTCCATATTATTAATTTTCTAGTTTTGGCATCCACTGATTTAAAATTCCTATTTATGTCTTTTAAAGTATAATATAGTCTTATTCTATTATATAATCGTATTACAAATTGCTGTGGAAAGTGGCTACAAGGATGCTTAAACAAAATTGGATCACTTAATTTAATAAACTCTTGTACAACATTTGGTCTTACAGAGAATTTTTCAAAATTTTGTTGAAATAAGACTTCCATGCGTGTAACAAAATTAACAAAATTATCATTAGGCATATTTAAACTGCCAAACGGATTTTCATCCGAATGTTTATATGCTTTGTTATAACAAAATATTGTAGTGTCATCTAATTCGTGATAATCATTGGCAAAGGCTTCACAAATCTGGCAAGTGTGTTTTGCAAGACATTTTTTTATTAGATAACCGCAGATGTACCTACAAAAATTTTTTTCCAATGCGTCTGAATTTTTGTAATCCGTATCAAACTGTAATATTTCCGGTAAAGGACTATTATCAATATTAATTTTATCAGGTGGCATATCAATAATTTTTAATAGAATCGCATCATCATCATTTTCGCAGTTCTCTGTTCCTGAATGAATCATATCTAAACAAAAAGATCTTCTAAAAATTCGTATAAACTGAATGGGAGTAGGATTCACGCAATTACCAGACTGTTGCCTCACCGAACCAAAAAAGTTTTCTAAGCAATCTTGGTTAATCCGACGAGTTAACAAAAACTCAAGTCCCTCTATTTTTAAAATTTCCCAGAGTTCCAGAATACCATTTATTGTTGTTTTCCAACCAATTATGCATTTTATTCTACTTGTAACGTCTTTCCCGTTCCAGTCTAATACACGCATTTTATCAAAAAGCTGGTAACACTCGTTTAAAAGTTTTTTTTGTTCTTCAGTCCCCTGAAAAGCTTTTTGATATTCTGTAATTCCTACAGATGAAGATGTATTAAGCATATCAAAAAGATCATTTATTTTTTTGACAAATCTCTCTGTTGCTTCTGCTTCTTTCGGAAGCTCATTGAATCTAATATAAAGATTTAAACTTGCTGCGACAGTGTTACTAAAAACTTGGGACGCGTACTTAACTTTCATTTTTTCAAAATTGTTAGGGGATATGTGAGAGTCTGTCAATTTAGGAGCTGCGCGTACAGGATATTTTTTATCATGTTCATAAAACTGTTTGATAAATTTCCAGGTGACAATATTGTTGTTTATTGAAAATTGATATTTCATAAAGTTGTTACGTAGAGATTTTAGCAAGTGAGGCGTGTCAAAAATAAAAACAATTTTTTTACCTTCATGAAAAAAAAATGGAGCCTCTGGAGTTATTTTCAAATATTTAGCTACCTGGCAGTTATTGGAACCCATATCACAAAGTAAACTTACAACTTTTAAACCGATGCTACTTAACTTGGAAATTGTATTTATTATTATTTCTTTTAATTTTTTTCCTGGACAAGTTGTGTTGACAAGATAATAAGCCACCGGCTGTTTCCAATTTGCTTTGACGCCCCTTAACATAATAACTGTCGCAGCTTTAGCAGGTTTAAAATTATTAGTTTTATCCCCAAAATCTTCAAAACCAATAATTTTATCATTTTTAATTGAATAAAATAAATTGGCTTTTATGTTCATTTCATCAACAAAAAGCGTGCAAACTCTATCTATTTTGGAAAAATTTTTAATTTTCTTCTGCAATATCTCAAATACCAGATCATTAAGCCCAGGAGTTACGCTAATATGTCTAACAAACCTTTGTAAAGTATTTATACTGGGTAAACAAAACTGTTTAACTAATTTTTTCTTATATAGCTTTAGGCCGTTAAAATACAATTCCAAACAGTAGGTTTTAAATGAATGTGAGTATCTACGACCCCTAGGCTTCTTTGTAATCTGACTAACTTGCACATTTATAAAATTTGCAAGCGATTCAGAAGGACAAAATCTGTTAGTCAAATCTTTGTAATCACTTAAATTAGCATCACTTAATAATTTGTTACTTGAAATATGATCCAAAAGCTTTTTCTTCTTTTCATTTAAGCGGAAAATTTCGCTTTGCATAAGTCTCAATTTCCGCCTGAAATGTTCTTTTCTTGGAGAATGCATACTTAACTCTTGCGTAGTTTGAGTGTGCCGACTCGGAGAAAGAAGCACGTCAGGCTGTTCATCTTTGGGATCCTGCGTACACGGAACCGGTGAGAGTGGTGATGTTTCATTTACTTGCCCATTTTCTATGTTATATGTTTTGTGTAACACCGTTTCGTTTGGAAAGAATAAGAATACAAAATTAGACTTAGCTTTTTGGATAGTTTAATATTTTCTTATATTTTTATACTTTTTAACACTTATTATTTTTACACATGTAAAAATGTTGTACAGGGTTATCCAACGAGGACTAGACAAGGCGATTTTTTTACTTTCCCTGTACTTTTATAAAAAAAAAAATGAAATAGCCATCTTATGTAATTTTTTCCCGCGAATTCGGATATGTTCATCAGCAAAAAACAACTGAACATCCAATAAAAGTGCTAGGGGTCACCCTAATATATTTTTAAATGCGATGCCATGTATATTATTGCATACTTGGATTGTGCGAAAAAGTCTAGACATGTTTCATGAATAATGTCCTATACCTATCTCTAATGGTTTTTGAAATATCGACAGTTGAAAATCGACCATTTGTCGACAGTTGAAAGCTTGTAAAATCTAAACGGCTAAAGATAGAACTAAACGGTTTGCACTTTTCTATATTGGTTTTTCATAAGTTATCGTATGAGAATAACTTTTTATTTAACCAGAGGTTAAATTTATCCGGGATTTTTTAACCTCTGGTTAAATCTAAAGTTAGTGTCAGACGATAGCTTATGAAAAACCAATATAGAAAAGTGCAAACCGCTTTGTTCCATCTTTAGCCGTTTAGATTGTACAAGCTGTCAAACTTGGTAAATGGTCGATTTTCAGCTGTCAATATTTCAAAAACCGTTAGAGATAGGTATAGGACATTATTCATGAAATATGTCTAGACTTTTTCGCACAATCCAAATATGCAATAATATACATGGCATCCCATTTAAAAATATATCAACGTTACCCCTGGCACTTTTATTTGATGTTCAATTGTTTTTTACTGAACATATCCGAATTCGCGGGAGAAAATTACACAAGATGTCTATTTCCGTTTTTTTTTATAAAAGTACAGGGAAAGTTAGTCGCCTTGTCTAGTCCTCGTTGGATAACCCTGTACAGGGTATTACATCAGATGGCTATTTCAGTTTCTTAATAAAAGTACAGGGAAAGTCAAAAAGTCGCCTTGTCTAGTCCTTGTTGGATAACTCTGTACAGGGTTATCCAACGAGGACTAGACAAAACGATTTTTTACTTTCTCTGTACTTTTAAAAACTGAAATAGCCATCTTATGTAATTTTCTACCGCAAATTCGGATATGTTCAGCAAAAAACAATTGAACATCAAATAACAGTGCTAGGGATCACTTTGATATATTTTTAAATGGACCACCCTATATATTACTACATTTTTGGACTCTCTAGAATAATCTAAACACATTTTGTGATAATATCCTATACCTATCTTTAGCTGTTTACCAAATATTGACAGTTGAAAGTCGGTCATTTTGACACTTTAACAGGCTCTAAAATCTAAACCGCACTAGATCAAAGAAAACGGTTTGCACATTCCTATCTTGGGCTTTCATAAGCTATCGAATGATAGTAACTTTGAATTTAACCGGAGGTTTAAAAGTTCCGGTTAATTTTATCCGCAGGTTAAATTCGAAGATACTGTCATTCAATAGTTTATGAAAACTTAAGATAGGAATGTGCAAACCGGTTTCTTTGATCTCGTGCGGTTTAGATTTTAGAGCCTGTTAAAGTGTCAAAATACCCGACTTTCAACTGTCAATATTTGGTAAACAGCTAAAGATAGGTATAGGATATTATACACAAAATGTGTTTAGATTTTTCTAGAGAGTCCAAGAATGTAGTAATATACAGGGTGTTCCATTTAAAAAAATATCAAAGTGACCCCCTAACACTTTTATTTGATGTTCAATTGTTTTTTTGCTGAACATACCCGAATTCGCGGGAGAAAATTACATAAGATGGCTATTTCAGTTTTTTTTTATAAAAGTACAGGGAAAGTAAAAAAATCGCTTTGTCTAGTCCTCGTTGGATAACCCTGTACCTATTATGTGTGAAAAGTATCACTTTCCACAATTAAATAAATATCTATTTTACTTTTACAAATTGTAAAAATTTTAGATTTATAGGATACTAACATAAAAAATCAACATTAATTTCTTTAATGAGAAGTAACATTTCCCTGTCTAGGTAAATCATTGTAATGAAAAAAACACCTAAATAAATAATGAAACGGAAAATGGCTTTTAAGTTTCATTTTGTTACTTTGACAACTATACTTCGGTTGAGAAGGCCATTATAAACCTCGCACATTATATCCTAAAGTGCTCTGAATAGCTGATGTCTCAAACTAAGTATATAATATACTAATTTATTTATGGAAAGCTAAAATAAGTACCAAAGAATTTAGGCAAAAAATTATTCAACTTTACCTGTCGAATGTATATCCAAGCTTATAGCTGTCGTTATAGATTGACTAACAATTCGTGTTGATTTGGAAGACCCTTCCATTGATGGAAATATTCGGGGAACTGCCTCTTTGTGTAGCCGATTTCGTAAATTGTTTAAGAACATTTTGTCCTCAAAATGAACTTGGCATAACCGATAAGACGTGGTGTGCAATTTGTCTAACCGCTCTAACAGATCTTCCCTACCACATGCTTGAACCCAAAATTGTGCTCTGTAAAAAGAAAATTAATTTCCCTTAGATATAAAAATTAATCATGTAATATATAGTTACTTAAATGAAATAAAAGTCTTACGTAGAATTAGTTCATAATAATCATAATATTTCATTCTTTTTTTGCTCCAAATTTTTTTTTAATTCGACAAAATGTGGAATTATATCACTAACTACAAAATTTCACAATAGGTATGACAAACAGAACCTTGGCACTAGCCAAATAATCTACCTACTGGTTTTGTTATCGAAGCCACTATTGCTATTTTTAATTTTCATTATAAATACTTTATATTATTATTTTGATAAAAATCTGTAACTACATACCTTCTCACATCTACTGGAAACCTAAAGAAACTAAAATTACAGTTTTTAGAATTGTTTGTACACTTTATAGCCGCACAGCGACTTATTCCACTACGAATACCACTCATTATGTTTAATTTCCACGCAATAAACACAAATCTACAGACTCCGAATCTGTACTCTAGCACTTTACGCCAACATGCGTCAACATGAAAATTTTAGCTCGAGCGGCTGAGAATATGGCGACTAGATGCGCAGCAGCCCCTATCTCGACACGGGATTTTAGGCGGAGTGGTTTTGCTGTATATATGCTGTGCCTTGGGGAAAATTTAGCCCAAAATATAAAATAGGTAAAAACAAACTCTGACAAATATTTAAAAATCTCATGAGTCAGTGCTCTTCTCATTTCATGAATGAAAGTATATTTAGTAAACCAATCAACAATAACTAGTAGATAACAATATCCAGATTTTGATTTAGGAAATTGTCCCTGTATGTCTATCGGAATTAATTGAAAAGGAATGGAAACGTTTTTAGGTGCGCCCATTAGGTTGATTCTACCAAAACTCGAAACCTTCTGTTCATGGCAGATTTTGCATTTTGCAATATATCTTTTAATATCGTGCCTCATGGCAGGCCACCAATACTGTTCAAAAATTTTATTAAAAGTTTTTTTATTTTAGAAGGGACTATCATGACACTCCTGCAGCTGTAACGATCCACAGTTCGACGGTTCGAAGGTTTTTCGACAATTTAGCACGATTTATCATAAATGGTGCTAAATTGATTTATCTACCCTTAGCATTTAAGATTTGGGCACAACAATTCAATGTATAACATTTAAATGCTATAGGTTCTTCTAATCAGGCCCTCCTATTGTTCAGCCGATGTGCCTTCTTTTAGGCTTTGGTAGGATACAAGGGAGAGACGTGCAACTCAATGTGAATAAATCATCCTAGAAAGAGAAATCTGCCTTGCCTTCTTTGTCTGTCTTCAGGGCAGGTGAACGCAGATGACGCGCGAGGCGGAGGCTGTCATTTGTCCGCCAAATTCAAATTAAGCATCTTTTCTCTTTTTTGTATATTTCTCCAAATTTGGAAGTTCAATGAAATAAATTAAAAATTAAAGAATTGGATGCTTATATGGTGAACAAGAATGTTAATATTTTGTGTCTCACAGAGCACTGGCTGTCGGAACAGGACTATGCATCATTGCGGATACTGGACTTTGAACCAGTGTCCAGTGTCCTTTTGCAAGACATTTAGTAGGGGAGTGGATCTGCCATTTTATTGAAGCGTAACACCAACTATGAGGTAATTCCACAAATTGGATCTCTAAGTATAGATATTTCACTAGAGATCCGTTGCGTCCACTTGATTAATTTTAGAGTGTATGTAATTTGTTTATATAGACCACCCATGGGCTGTCTTGGCACCTTTTTGGAGGTGATGGAGGGGGCATTGAGCTTGATCAGCCAGAATAACAAAGTAATAATCGCTGGGAATTTCAACATACATTTTGACACTGGTAGTCGAGAGTGCGTTGGCTTGACATGCCTTCTGGACTCTTACGGCTTTGTTCAGCTGGTCCATGGGGCCACGAGGCGGAGTGCTTGTCTTGACAACGCCTTCTTGAATTTCATTCAAAATCACATTCAAAATCCACACAGTGGAGATGGAAAGAGTGGTTTGTAGACCTGTGACTCAAATGGGTAAGCACAATTTTTTTGCTTCGGTCGGGGCTCTATCTTGGGTATTTCTGGACTGCGGAAGTCTTCCTGCGGATAGGAAATTTGGGATGTTTCTTGATTGTATAACTGATGCTTTTAATGACTCATTCCCTGTACAAACCCACTGTAAACGGAGCGACCAAGCCACATCAACGAAATGGTTCGAGAACATCTGAAATCGCGGCACGACGCTATAAAATTTCGGTCAGAACTAAACCCACAACACCCTTCCAACAATCTAAAAAATCTCTTAGCGTCACATAGAAATATTTACAAATATGAAATTAGAACTGCCAAGCGAAAGGCAACCGATAATTTAATAAAAAACTCTTCCAATCCAATTAAGGCAATGTGGAGTGTCCTTAACGAGTATAGAGGAGACTCTAAAAAATCTGTGCAAGCCGACATTACACCAAATCAATTTAATACTTACTTTTTGAATATAGCAAAAGATCTGCAAGCACAGATTACTACAAACACTGATCCTCTTGCAAATATTCCAAATTATCAAAACAATCTGTTTTCTTTAGATCAAGTTACTTTTATTGAAATTATGGACACTATAAATCAACTAAAAAATAAAAAAAGTAAGGACCCCTGTGGGTTTACAGTAGAAGTGATAAAATCCATAAAGAACATAATAATATCGCCCTTAACCAAACTCATAAATCTCTGCATTGTCGAGAACGTTTTCCCGCTTGTTTTGAAGACTGCTGTGATCGTTCCTGTTTACAAGAAGGGTGACACTGGTGTAATATCAAATTACAGGCCCATCTCCTTGCTGCCTGTCTTCTCGAAAATATTCGAGAAATGCCTTGCTTCTAGGATTGCCAGTTTCTTTGAGTCAAATCGGCTCTTCAATGCTCAGCAGTTTGGCTTTCGTAGGGATCACAGCACATCACTGGGCATACTGGACCTGGTCTCGGGAATACATGAAGCATTTGAGGGCTCCGGTTTCCTGTCGACCCGTTTCTGTGACCTGAGTAGGGCGTTCGACTGTGTCGACCACGGGGTTCTTCTGGGCCAGCTGAGAAAGTATAACTTTAATGACTCTAGCATTGGTATGATAACCAGCTATCTGTCGCAGAGATACCAAGTGGTACGCATGGCTGGGGTGTCGTCAGATAGGGGAGAGATCGAGGTCGGGGTGCCACAGAATTCTGCTCTGGGGCCCTTACTGTTCCTAATCTACATCAATGATCTACCCCAGGCTGACCCACAGGCACACTTTACTCTTTTCGCTGACGACACCACAATCTGCTGCCATAAAAAGGAGTTGTCGGAAGCTCTGGAGGGCTCGGGCCAGGCACGGTCGAGGTCCGAAAAATGGTTCGCATCAAATCAACTCTTTCTCAACACATCAAAAACACAGTCCCTGGTTTTTGCGTCCCGGGAGCTCCCTTGTCAGGAGCGGGCCCCGACTAGTGTTAAATTTCTAGAGTACATCTTGACACCACAAAACTGCGCTGCGACGTACACACAGAAGCGTGTATGAGAAAGCTAGGATCAAAGATCTTCCTGCTCCGGGATTTGTCAAACTGTATTTCCTCTGAGATATTAAGGCAGGCTTATTTCTCGTTGTGCCATGCACATATCTCATATGCTGTTATAGCTTGGGGACATAACGCTGGTGTTAAAGATGTTTTTCGCCTACAGCGAAGAGCGGTTAGGATAATGGCAGGTCTATCATATAGGGAAGATTGCAGAAATGCATTCCTCTGTCTCAATATAATGACACTCCCCTCCCTGTTCATATACGAGAATCCTGTGTATGTGAGGCGCAACATGGGCTTGTTTAGGGCTTATGAGGAGCAGCATCCCTACAATACCAGACACAGGCGTGATCTTATACAAAGCTATCATCGGCTGGAGAGGTGCAGGGACGGACCGGGGTGTCTTGCAATACATTTTTTTAATAAAATACCAGCTCACATGAGGGTACTGCCACTCAATGAATTCAGAACAAATGTTAAGAGGGTTCTGACAGCCTGTGCCTTTTATAGTACTAATGAGTATTTATCATCTAGTATTACCTTTTGATTTTAGCATTGTTTAACTGTAGTTTTACTGCATAGTACTTTATCGTGCTACCTGTAGTGTTATTTTGTTATTTTTTAATGAAAGCCATATTACTTAGTGTTTTGGTATTGTTTAGTATACAGTATGTGTCTGTTATTGTAGTATTATATTTTAGTGTTATGATTTTATTAGAATATGAGACTTGGAACATTTTTCTGACATGTGTAAATACCATTGTGTATGTTGGCACGTAATATATTGATTGATTGATTGATTGATTGAAATACTCCCATATAACTCAAAATTGCCATTTATTCGGCTTTGGTATATATTTTTTAGAGACAATACTAATCAATGTCACTAAAAGAAATAACATTGTAAAATTGAATGGCCAAATAGACTATGAATTTTCCTTAACATTTATTAAATTTAATATAACCATAAATATTTATTATCATTATTAGTTGTAAAGGCTTTCAATTAGAGATTAAGTGGATTTGAAAGAAATTTAATTAAATTGCACTAATGCTACTTTCGATTATTATCTCTGGGTATTCTTTCTTTAACTATGAAAGCAAAGACAATCGAAAGTGGCATAAGTTCAACTGAATGACAAATGCAAATAATATAAGGGCAAAGACGTTGCAGATTCACTCCCCAACACAATCCATTTCACTATTATCTTAAATTGTCTGTAAAGAAGCACAAATTAAATATATACACTGTAATCACAAATAAAAGTCAGTAATTTACGTAAACCAAACAAGGCGGCCATTACAAAAATACCAAACCTGGCTTGTCATCGGCGGGCGTCACCGTTCTGGTACAGCGTTGTCTTTTCATTCTTAATCAAGCGTGAGCAAAAGAGAACATCAAAATTTATATATAGAAACTGGAGGCAACTTGGCAACCACGAGGAAAGCGATGGTTGAACCACCTGCCTAGATGAATTACAATGAAATTAGTATAGGAAGTTTCGTGAAACAAAAAGAGATAAAAACCCTGGATAAATTTACAGAGCAAGTTACCAGTCTCTCCCTTGTCTCTGCTTTGGTTAGGTTAGTCAAGTCAAACGGTTTCAGTCTTGCACTGTTGACTTTGGAGAATCTAGGACTGTTTTTCGAATGACAATTTTCCGAATGACAGTTCTTCGAAGGACAGTTTTTCGAATGGACAATTATTCGAATGGATAATTATTCGAACGGATAGTTTTTCGAAAAGACAAATATTCGAAAGGACCGTTTTTCGAAAATGTTAAATTAGAGAAAACGTAAAGATAATTTTAACGTTTATTAAAATTATTAATTTATTTATTATTAAAATTGTTTATTTAAATTGTTTATTAAACATATTATTTGCATATAATAGATTATAAAAATATAAAAATACTTATATATAAAATACTTAGTTGACTAAACTAATAATATGAAATATTTATATTTACAAAAACAAAAACAAAAACTTAATTATCTATAAGTTAAATTATAAGCAATACGATTTAAATATTCTACGAGGTCTTCTGGAGAAAACTGATTATAACGTTTTGTAATTTAATATTTAGTTGCGTATACTTCGCTTTCTTCGGCAGGAGTTCCAGAATGAAAAGGAGATATTTTCATTTCGGTTAGGGATTGCTTTCTTTGAATGGCGGCGATACACTTCCATATCGTCGGGTGATTGGAAGAAAGTTGGCTTTCTAAGGTGAGCTGTTCCATTCTTGAGTCAATGATTCTATTATTAATTTATCAGCATCAGCGAATAAATTTGCCAGTCACGTCCCAGATATGCCCTATAAAGTTAAGGTCTAGGTTACGTACTAGCTAGTTATTTTTTTGTATTTCTACCTCATACAAGTATTGGGTAATAACTCTTTAATGTGAGGGCTAGCATTGTCGTGCATTCCAATGTAGTTGTCACATAAATCTTTAAATGGTGCAAAAGGGGCCCGTCCTCGATCTCGAATTTACAGATCATCACTCATAGTTCTCCACTTTATCATGATTAAATTAGTTCACATTTCATACTTAGAATGTCCCAATTCCATTACAGTTTCGTCACCAGAACTTATTTTGGTTTTGTTCGAAGCGCTTAATTACTGTACGATATATTATTTAGCGAACATCTGAAGAGAAAATTAAATTTGCCTCCATTCATCGAAGACTTCAACGGGTAAATAATTAATAACTGCTAAAACTTAAAGCTTCTGCAAAATATTTTTCTCTAAAAAATCGCATCTCTTAAATGGTGAAACGTATTAAATTAAATATAAAATGGTATAAATCGGGCTCCGTAGGAAAGCTGATACATATTGTAAACAACTATTTTTTTCTTCAAACGTCAGTAAATCCGTCATTACTCGACTGTGTAGGCGGCCGTAAAGTTTCGTTTTTCCTCCGCCGGAGCTTTACTTTTCACTTTTCCGCCGGCGGAGGTAAAAGTGTTATCATAGCAACATAGATACAATACAAACAAACATCAAAATAAGCGTCAACAACTCAAGAGTTATTAAACTAAAATTTGTATTTATCACTCAATTTGTGACTGCATTTCTAAAAATCACTAATTTAGGAACAAATTGGTTATTATTTAATCGAACTTACTCAATAACTGCTTATCAATACGGAATTAAAACGCAATCGGAGACGCAATCTTAAAAAAATAATTATTGTTGACAGTGTCCACTGACAGCTTTATGTTACATTACTATAGCAACAACCTGTGCCTATTCACCGACACCGGTCTAAGCCGCCTTGCGAACCCACTTATCTTTAATAATAATTATTATTACTATTAAAAAGAGACTTTTTGCATTAATTTGTCGACATTTGAAGAAAAAACAGCATATTTTA
>MU183713.1:63716-79328 GCA_016904865.1 Pissodes strobi
AAATTTATATGTATATATATAGCATCCGATGTTTATATCCTCTAGTATTTTTAAACTGACATTTATTCTCAATGTAATTTCTAAATATTGTGATATTTTTCCCGTTTAGTATGATTTAATTCATGGTAATTTCGACAAAGAACTTTCGGAAGGCTCTTTTAATTTTATTATACTTTACGGTGGTATTTCATGTCTCTAGTCCTCCCAAAATAATTGTCAATGCAATCGGTACTAACCCTTCTTGTTCTTAAATATTAATACTCTAGTTCAAAGAATATTTATTCATATTATAGCTTGTAATGTAGGCCAAAATAAACGAAGGTAATTATAAAACGACTGCTTACGGCTAATTCTATAATCATCAGAGTGTATTAGGGTGAATTGTACGTGAGTCAGATACTATACTTTATCTACTACCATCCTCAAATATGTAACTAGACAGCGCCATTATAACATTTACGTCAACCGAAATATCAACACATACCTTTGTAGACTATCGTTTCCATGGTTGCGGCTCTCGGATTGCCTATTACGAATCCATAATTACAAGAATAATAAATAACCAGAATCCAAACTCCCAACTGTCACCGTGTATATTGTCTAAAAGCGCTTGGTGACCTTCAGTCCACGTCACAGCCAGAATTTCATGAGCGTGCTTACTGCATTTTGACTGATTTAATATTATCCATCTTATTAAGAAAATAGCAGCTGAACCATTGTTTATACAGTGCTGAACTTTAGTTGAGAATAAGTGAAACTAACCGAAATTTGATTTTACGACTATCCCAAACTAGCCAAGTATATTAAAATTGATTATAACGTATCGCAACTGGCTCAAATAAGTAAAATAAGTTAAGACTAAGTGAAACTAACCGAAAGTTGATTGGACGACTAACCTGAACTAACCAAATCTATTAAAATTGATTATAACATATCCTAACTCCCTCAAATAAGTAAAATGAGTTGAGACTAAGTGAAACTAACCGAAAGTTGATTGGACGACTAACCCGAACTAACCAAAATTATTAAAATTGATTATACCGTTTTGAAACCGGCTTAAATAAGTAAAATAAGTTGGGACTAAGTGAAACTAACCGAAAGTGAATTGGACGACTAACCCGAACTAACCAAATCTATCAAAATTGATTATAACGTATCGGAACCGGTTTAAATGACTAAAATAAGTTGAAACTAAGTGAAACTAACCGAAAGTTGATTAGACGACTAACCAAAATTAACCAAATCTTTTAAAATTGAATATAATGTATCGGAACCGGCTCATATAAATAAAATAAGTTGAGACTCGATAAAGAAGTATTCACTTCTATCACGTGTACTCTGATACTCGTAACTTTTTTATTTGTAAAAATGAATGCCTATCTTTTTATGTACTCTATTAATAGATTGTTTTGTATGTTAATGATATGTCTGTTATAACCAGTTCAAATGACTAAAATAAGTTAAGCCTAAGTGAAACTGACTGAAAGTTGCTTCAACGACTAACCAAAACTATTAAAATTAATTATAATGTATCGGAACCGGCTCAAATAAGTAAAATAAGTTGAAACTAAGTAAATCCAACCAAAAGTTGATATGACGACCAACCAAAACTCACCAAATCTATTAAAATTGATTAATATCTAGAGTTCAAAAACATTAAATTCTGCAAAAAAAAAATTGTGTCCCTGTGTGTGTTCTCTGTCCGTCACACGACTTTTCTCCAAAACCGTTAGGTCGATTTCTACCAAAATGGTTATTTAGGAGTTTCGGGACAATATCTCCTGACGTTTTATAATTTTTTTCAACCTTACAATTAAGGATAGTTTATATAAAGAAGAATATAAAAAAATGTTTTTTACAAAAACGGCCTTAACGATTATCATTAGATTTTCTATATGTTTACAATTTAGTAGGCAAATAATACGTACTACCCCGTTTTTCAGTGAAAAATCGGTGCAGTCCCTTTACTCTTGAGAAAAATGAACAAAATCGATTTTCTCGGAAACAGCTCCAACGATTTTCTTCAAAGTCGGTACTTATTTACCAATTAGTAAGGCAAATAATATACACTTGTTTGTTTTCCTAGGGAAAATAAGATAAAGCCAGTTTACTAGTAAAAATATTGACCTTCCAATTTTTCCCAGTTCTGTGGCGTTCCAATAAGCGAGGAATTAGTACCGTTTATTTAAGAGTTTTTCCAAACCATCAGTGTTTTTCAAGTTCACAGATTCCGATTCTGTATCTCGGATTCGCGTATCTCGCATACAGAATCCTCGTATGATCGCCTCTCCTTTTTTCCCCTCAGGTATAACCGCGTATTTTCAACAGCTATTTTATTTACTACAGCTGATAGTCTGAGAACGAGGGATCTGTACCATGCATTTTAATGAACCTCTATAACACTCGCAAAGAACCACCTAAAAAAACCGATTTTTATGTAAATCAATCCCTGCGGTTTCGATTTTAGAGTTCGCCAGACAATTCGGAATTGCGAAACTGGTGAAAATCAGCAATTTCCGAAAAATCTCAAATTTTATGTAAATTTTTTTATTTTTGCCTTTCACCCTATATCTCCCTTACTTTAAGCCCGATTAAATTGAAATTTTTAGGAGAGCCAATTTGGACATTTGTTATCATGACTGACATGAGAGAAATGCAAAAAACGTACGTGACACTAGCTTTATTTTTTTTAAAAGTTGTTGACACGAAATTTGTTAAAAATGCAGCAACAAGTACTCGATCTCGAAAACTTTTTTTGGTTTTGGAGATAAATATATATAGTAAGCGACAAACCGACAGAACTGAAGAAACTTTTTTATTTTGGTGTTTTTATGATAAGTGGTTTGGTTTTTAACATAACGGTGCCACAATATCGAAAAAAACTATGCCGACCGCGGTCGCTCAGGCACACTGCACAAGCATCAGTAACGCCATGTGTATATAGCTTGAGAGCGACAAGATCTGTATTGTCCTAGTAATAACCTATTTAGTAATCGTAACAGTTATTTCGAAGTTTATTCCGTAAATCATAATTTTCAGAAATGAGAAAAAATATAAAAAATAAAGTATTAAATTTTGATAAAGGCGATTTTTTTGTGATTTAAATAGATTCGATTTAAAATATCGTTCACTTTGTTATTTATGCCCAGTGTTTTTCAACATATTCATTTTATTTCTACATTTAACTTCGACTCGTATAGTTAAGCAACAATAGTTAAGAGATAGTTAACACATTAATTTGTGAAAAGTGATGATGATTCTTTACATTTTACTTATCTGCTACTATTGAGCTCCACATTTCCCTTGGCATAAACAACTAATGTTGCAAGGCACATTCGCTTTAAAACATTTTCATTTGTTTGTATAAGTAAATAGTTTGCACCTGCAGTTGGCTGTAATTCCCAAAAAGTTTGGCTTTGCTTCTTTTAGTATCTTTGGTACGAGAGCATTATTTTCGATGTAGCAGCCAAAATCTGTAGGTTTTGGATCTTGAGATTAAATTTTACTAGCGCTTTTATAGATTGCGCATTGCAAAAACGCCCTTTTCACGTGCACGAAAATGCATCTTTCATGGAGGCAACTCTCTAAAATGAAATACCAACGATTATAGTTAATAATGCACTTCAGCTTTAAAGAGGTTTCAAATTTAACATAATTAGGTATTTTTTAAAAATAAAATGATGCAGACAAACATAGAAATTAATGTTACTCACCTAATGTCAGTTTTACAATTTGGAAATATATGCGCTCGTAATTCGTCCATATTTCCCATAAAATTTGGCCGGCCGTACAAATTTAAAAAAAAATGCTCTGTAACTTGTCCATAGAGTAGTCATAGGCGATTCGACTCATTTTAGTGATTCGTACCATTCGAATAAAATGTACAAACGATTCATGCCAAAGATTCGTATCTTTTTTTCTATCTTATATAATACTTGCGTAATCTTACCGCTCCGTGCTGATGCTGACTGTTCCGTATTGGTATTGGTTATACCATTAAACAATGGTTATACATATACATACCTACTATTTAATTTGTATTTTAGCATTTTTGGAGTCATTTTCTATCTAAGATATATGTTCAGTTTGTTATTATAAACGCGAAACTATTTTAAAACGTTTTCAATGTATATATTTAATGATTCTGAATTCTGTTTACCTATATAATAAATTAATGTTTCTTCATCTGATCTAAGTAACTGAAAAACCCTCTAGATTTAGTGCTAATAAGATATCTCAACTTGTAATTCTAAACTTCAATTTAATAAAAATATATTAAAAAATATGAGTTAACTTCTTGTTTCACTTTTTCTTAATAAGGATACACTTTAATTTAATGTTTATTTTGTTAAAAGAAACATTCCTTCTTGTTTTTTATATTACCTATATATTTTATACCTATTACAATATCATTTTTTGCATCTATTTCTTTCAAATATTATTTTTTTAATTAATATACCCTATTAGTTATGTTACTGACAATCCTGTTATTCCTTATGGATTAAATAAAAGAAAAATACCTGGTACTAGTTCTTATTATATTTCAATTAAAACAAATAAATACTCTATACATTATGCTTAGCAAATATTACGACCGATATCTATAACGTACTTGCCCAATGTTTCTGTCTCTCTTTGGACTCGCCTTTACCGAAAAAAGAGCGAGAACGACAGAGATAATAATACTAGGAGTGCTCCGACCGTCAAATCAAACGCATCCATACTAACATTAAAAAATATTTCGTTCACGCGACCGGTCGAATCGGTTATTTTGTTCAGGTCTTATCGCTGTCTCTCTCGCTTTTTTATTTCGCTAATGGCGAGTCCAAAGAGAGACAGAATCATAAAACCAACGCTCAACGGACACTGCACGCTACTACAGTACAGTACAAGCCAACTTAGCTAACTGTCGCGACGCGGCCGTCGAAGTGTTTTATTGCAGCATCGTTTTCTTGAAAACTAAAGTAGTTCAATCACCGAAATAAAAAAGTTTTTTCGGTTCTTTGGCTACAACTTTGTCGCTTACTATATACATCTATCTTTAAAAGCAATAAAGCTTTCTCGATCGAGTATTTGTTGCTGCATTTTTAAGAAATTTTGTGCAACCAACTTAAAAAAAAATAAAACTAGTGGCACGTACTTTATTTTGCCTTTGTCTCATGTCACTCATGATAACAAAAGTCCAAATTGAGTCTCCTAAACATTTTAATTCAATCAGACTTAAAGTAAGAGATATATAAGGTGATAAGCAAAAATTAAAAATATCACAAAAAATTTGAGATTTTTCAGAAATTGCCAATTTTGACCAGTTTCGCAATTCTGGATTGCCTGGCGAGCTCCAAAATCGGATGCGCCAGGTCCATTTACATGAAAATCGATTTTTTTAGGTCGTTGTTCGCGAGTGTAATAGAGGGTGCATCTTAGACATGCATCGCTTGTTATCCGACTATGAGCGCCGACACTGGCGAGTTTCGGCATAAGCATAAGCATAAGCATCTTTATTTCTACATTAAACAGTTTCCCAACAACATTTCCTACATCTAATCATGCCTAATGTATGTATACAATACTATCTACTGTTGTCGTGCTAGGCGTTGTTAGCTCAGCGCCGTTGCCAACAGTAAGGCACCCTTAAGGGGCTGTTCTTAACCTAATTATTTATAGGGTATGTGGTGCTGCATTGATTGTGACCTTTACTTGGGAAGAAACCCTTCAAAGGCGTTGCCTTCTTTGTTATTTGCTTAGAGCTCAGAAAAAATACTTAGCGAAGGTTACCTGAAGGGGTAAATGTTATTGCCAGGGTAGGTATGCAGGGAAAACATCGAAAAAACCTGCTTGAACTGCCCATTATGAGCAGGCGATCATAAGAATAAAAGGACAATCACACTGTACAACATGAATGAATATATACAAGAGTATATACAAGAATGGCTTTATGTCATGTATAGACATAGGGTTGTTCCAGTGTAGTTGAAATTGCATTAGATTAGATTGGTCGAGCCTCACGGGTCCGGCTACGGAGTCATGGATGCTTCGGTGGCTTGAGTTCAGATTATATGCATGGGCACCGCTTGTGCGTATTTATACGTGCAGCGAGTCCCTTGGCAAGCCCCGCCCCCGTGTCCGAACACGGTGAGCGGGCCAACCAAGAAGCAGCTCGCGCATACTACCTTGTTGGTAGGTGCGTTTCTGCTCTCCTGATAGATGGAATTTTAAAGACATTTTAGAAAGTTGATTTTTGAAAACTAGGAGTAATGTGGTTAGAAAGATGGGATGAAAAGTGACGTTATTGAGAGTTGCGAGTTAAGGCGGCCTTAATTGCTTGTAAAATAGTGAGATATCTCTATATATGGTGCCGTGCGGGGTGCGATGTTCGGGGGTATATCTGAGATTGGCC
This sequence comes from Pissodes strobi, assembly GCA_016904865.1. Taxonomy (NCBI): domain Eukaryota; kingdom Metazoa; phylum Arthropoda; class Insecta; order Coleoptera; family Curculionidae; genus Pissodes; species Pissodes strobi. The sequence continues at coordinate 70,114 of MU183713.1, forward strand.
AAATTGGCCGTAAGTGGCGAGCCCTTTATTTGTTGTTCGTAGAACCTGCATGCTATATTGTCAATATATTCATTGACATATTCAATGTTTGCCATAGCATGCAGGTCCGTGATCCTCACTCTATCCCGGAGGGATAGGGAGAAGGCTGCCCGTAAATAATTATTTTGAATAACCTGGAGTCTTTGTTTGTGGCATTTTGCCGCCGAACACCACACCGGGGCACCATATAGTAATGCTGGCCTTATGAGCGATCGATAGAGGGTGAGCTTACTGGCAGGACTCAGGTAGGATTTGCCTGCTACCAGCAAGCTCAACCCCTTTTTGATAGCTACGTTTTTATTTACTGTGGATTGAATATGTTTCCCGAAGTTTAATTTGGTGTCGAGAGTAATGCCCAGGTATTTAACCTGGGTTTTCGGCGTTATGACAGTATTCCCTACTACGAGGGGTGTGATGTCGATATCCCGTCTTTTGCGGGTGATTAGAATAAGCTCCGTTTTTGCAGCGTTAAGTGTGACTTTCCATCTCTCGTAGTAGGGAATGAGTGCATTTAGATGCGCTGTCAGGTTAGATTTAGCCACCTCTGCTTGAGGGTTGCGGGAATAAATTGCCGTATCGTCGGCAAATAAGGCTAGTCGGGTGCTAGGATGAGACGGGAGATCTGCTATAAAAAGATTGAAGAGTAGCGGCGATAGGACTGTACCTTGTGGCACTCCGGCTAGCAGTCGCCTGTCAGTCGAGGAGCCACAGCCAATCCGGGTGGTGAAAGTGCGCCCGGCAAGGTAGCGCTATCCAGTACAGTGGGAAGCTGTACTTTGCTAAAAGCTTGTACAGCAACCCATCGTGCCACACCCTGTCGAATGCTTTCTCTATGTCCATTAACAGGAGCGCTGTAGATTGCCTGCTGTTAAACCCTTTATATATATCGGTGGCCAACTTCGCCGTCAGCATGACAGTGCCATGCTGACCGCGAAAGCCAAATTGTTCCCGGGGTAAGATATCCTGCTCTTCGACTATCCTGCTTACCCTCGGCAAGATGAGCCTCTCAGCGACCTTCCCGAGGGTACTTAGCAGGGATATAGGCCGATAAGATGCCGGCAGTTTGAGATCTTTTCCCTGTTTAGGAAAATGAATTATGGCCGCTACCTTCCAGGATTTAGGGAAGTGTTGTAGCCGGATTACCGCATTGACAATATGCATGAATTGAATAAGTGTTTTATTAGGTAAGTTTTTCAGGATTATGTTCGGAATGTTGTCCGGGCCGGGGCTTTGTTTCTCGGAAGACGACAAAGGACTTTGCGTATTTTCGCTGGCGTTATTCTCAGTTTATCAAGCACTGACGGAGGGATAGGATATTTATGTTGTTTAAAAGCATTTACAGTGTTGCTGTAAAGCTGTTGCTCGGGCAGGGTGTTAGGCGCCTCGCTGAAGACGCCCTCCAAGTAATCCGCGAAGGCTTCCGCTTTTCCTTGGTCACCTATAATATCTAGGCCTCTGTGCCTGATAACTGGAATTTGCGTATAGCCTCCGCGGACTCGCTTGGCCAACTTCCACAGCGAGCCATCTTCCCTGTTTACGCGATTTATGTATGCGAGCCACGCATGGTTCCTGTGCTCGCGTATCTGTACCCTGATCTCCTCGGTCAGTGCATTGATTTGAGCGGATCCCTCTCTTGTCCGGTTTCTCTGCCATCTTCGTCGAAAGCGATTTCGAAAGGTGATAAGTTCAAGGATATGATCTGGGAGGGATCCGGTCCTAGGGCGCAGAGTGACTCTAGGACACATGGCATCGCGGATGCGCTGGATATTTAATGTGAGTTTATCTATCTCGCTTTCTAGAGCCTGGACGGTCACTATTTGCTCAGGGACGACAGTTAACTCACTCAGCCTTGCTCGGAACACTCTCCAATCAATATTCCTGTACGAAACGGCGGTGTTGTTCTCCACAGGGACCCTGCAGTACAGTCCAATACTGATTGGCAAATGGTCCGAGTTTAGAGCGTTAAGTTCCTGAAGCTGTGTAGTTCTTATCGTTCCCCGAGTTATAGCTATGTCCAGGAACGAGGGACTACGAAGAAAAGTAGGATTTGGCGTTCGGTGATAGGACATTTCCAGGTTGTTTTCGATTATCCTCTTAAATAATCTACCCCTGGTGTTAGTTACGCCGCCCCATTCGGCGTGCGTGGCATTCAAGTCCCCTATCAACAGGGATACTCTGTTCTGCGGTAATAAAGCAAAGAGGTCGTTTGCAGTGAGGCGGAGACCCGGGGGCGCATACCCGCCACAAATACGTAGGCCGCTCTCCGTCTCGATACAGACGTGTTCTATTACGGTTCGCAAATATTGAATTCTTTTATAGCGGAGCGACCTATGTATGAGACAGGCCACGCCTCCCCCGTTTCGATCGGGCCTATCAAAACGCTCGATATTATAGTTCCTAATCTTTAGTGTAAAGTTAGGAACTAATTTCGTTTCGATGAGAAAGACAACCTGAAAATTGGATGTATGCATAAAGTTACGAAACTCGCCCAATTTTGACCTAATTCCGTTGCAATTCCAAGATGCGACAAATAACATTTACAATTATATATTAAAGCGAGCATATTCATAGGAGAAAAAGCGGATAGAAGCCTGTAGAATCTCCGCCTTGTCGCCCTGACATGCTTCGAGCATGTTAGAGTAGCATTCGAGAGCCTGAAAAAGCTGCTCTAGATTTACTAAATTATTGATTTTCGCTACTACATTATTCAAATTGCTCATCATTGATGAGATATTTACATTATTGTTAGACATATTTACATTTTTATTTAAACGGGCAGCACCACTAACCTGTTGTACATCAGCGTGTTGCATACATTGCAGCTTGTTCTGCTGCTCTCGGGGTCTAAGAAGGGGTGGAAATTGGCGGTTAAATTGCTCGTCTCGTTGCCCATTGCTTAGGGCTTGGTCCCGTGGACCGTCAGCAGCTCTTGCAGTGTCCTGGCTTCTCCAGGCTGGGTTCGCCGGAGGGGGTGCAGGATGGTATACTTGTTTCGGTTTAGTAGTCGTTGCTTGTATAATGTTTAGTTTATAAACATATACCGGGCAAGTGTCGTCTATCGCACGGTGTGGGCCCCCACAGTTCACACACTTGAGGAAATCTTGATCACATTGCGTGATTTCGTGCGCTCCAGCGCATTTGCTGCAAGCCACACGGCGGCTGCAGTATGTCTTGGCATGGCCAAACTGCTGGCAATTTTTGCACTGGAGGACAGGTTTCCCTGACCGCCTGGCCTCCCAGTGCACACGTACGCACATCAGTGTTTTTATGTCTTGATTAAGTTTCTTGACAGTGAAATTAGTGCCAAGAATAACTAAGTACATCGGTACTTTGGTCTTCCGCATCTCGTATACGTTTTTCGGTTTAATGTTGTATTCATCGCTGAGGGATTCGCTAATCTCCTGTGGCTTAATTTCGCCGTCTAGGCCGCGGATCACGAAAGCCCTCGTCTTTTCTTGATTTTCCGCGTATGTATGATATTCGGTCCGTTCAGTATCTAGTGCTCGTTTTAACGCATGCAGATCATTGGCAAGGCTACAATATACGATAACTGAATTTTTTGTGTATTTCAGTTCGTATTGCTTAATATGTAGTGCTTTTAGGTCGTCACGCAGTTGTCTATGATCAGACGGTCTACCCTTAATGACGACTGGGGGTAGGGGTTGTTGTTTTGGCTTGGGGGCTGATTTCCCCTGCTTGGTCGGGTTAGATTTGTTACGTTTTGAATTAGACGCCGAGGTGGACGCAACACTTACGGTGTCCTCGTCCTCGGTGTTGATGTCCTGGAGGGGTTGGTACGTGTTGTTTGTGGGCTCAGGGGGTTGGCCCATGTCAAGGGTAACGACCTTAAAGTTCCGTTTAAACGGGATTTGTTTAAACGGCGTCTTGAAGTTTTCCGTTTCTTTCGACTGTACCAGGGGAACAGAAATGGGCGGAGGTGGAGGAGGAGCCATCGGGTTTGGTTCGGTTGCGGTGTTTTCGGCTACGATTTCTTTGGATAACAAAGAAATTTCAGAACTTTTTTGCGGTTGTTTGGTATCCGTCAAGGTGACCTTAGGCTTTTTAAAGGTTTCACTATTTTGGATATTAGAAGGACTAGCCTTCTTTTTCCCGGTATCAATTTTGGACTTTACCTGGCGTTTTATTCCATACGGATGGAATTCGCGTTGATGTTGGCGAGCTCGGGTTAACAGAGCGTTGGCTTCGTAGTAACTTAATTCATTAAAATCGCGAAACTTTTCACTATTCATTCGACATTGTACGCAGACCTCTGCGTAGTTTTGGGATCTGTTTCTCAGTTTACGGGCCGTGTCGTCTGATATTTTCGAGGAGGTCGACTCCATCGAGATATTCGATATATTGTCCTCATCGTCAGAGTTGTCGCCCATAAGGGCAGTTCCCGGGGTTTCGTCCCCGGAGACTAAGAAATAAGTAGCACCTGTAATATGCTAGTGCTATTTTATTTTTAATATCAAAATAAAACCTAAGTATGAATATTATTCACAATGAGCCGGAAAAAAACAAATTCCGATTAACTGATAAGTCACCGTGAGAGAACCGATAAACCGCTACGATGTACACCTGTAGGTGCTTCGAACCGAACTCGGATTGCCTGGCGAGCTCCAAAATCGGATGCGCCAGGTCCATTTACATGAAAATCGATTTTTTTAGGTCGTTGTTCGCGAGTGTAATAGAGGGTGCATCTTAGACATGCATCGCTTGTTATCCGACTATGAGCGCCGACACTGGCGAGTTTCGGCGGAATTTCGGCGGATCGACCAGTGCAAGGTCACGGCAGCCAATGCGTAGCAACGAGGAAAGATTGGCTTCTGGTTATTTATTATTCTTGTGCCATAATTACACTTGTTGTTTTATGGGTAGTTATAATTTCACTTGTTGCATTATGCATAGCATATGATTAGTATTCTGCGTCTGCTGTTAAATGGTTGTACGAAAAGTATATTATTCCGTCATATGAAAAGAAAATAGACATTGTATAAAAAAAATTATATAATATTTATAAGATAGTTGTCTCGGTGCGGCTAGTTTTACTTTGTAAGGTGACCCGTAATGACGAACCCTGATATACGATTTGGGAATGCTCCTGCTTTTCAGACGTTACTCTTCTCGGTGATATACATTCTTGCACTTACTAAAAGTAAAAAGCTTCCAGGAGCATATTAATTTTTGTTTTGTTTTTAGGTATGGTACTAGTTATACATTTCTTTCGCAAGCATTTTACATGTCAATATTTAGATATGTTGTGGGACAATTTCAGATTTTAAAATACTTCTTTAAGCACTTCTCGGAAACCTCCAGCATGTTTATCGAATCTAACAAACTAACGCCCAATGAAGAGAATCAAGAACTGTTCCTTAAAAAATTAATAGAAGAACATCAAGGACTAATTAAGTGAGTTCGTTCTACTCGTTTAATCTGATCAGCTTGTAATATATAATAAAATACCAATGACTTAAATCAAATAAATATACGTTACACTTTTGAGAAATGAAACTTCCAAATTATCGCTTCAATTATTAGTAGATTGAAAAAAATAGTTTGCTTGAAACATATCAATAACATATGCTAAGCTGTAACCATATGAAGCAGAAAATAATATTAGTGAATTATTTTGATTACTTTCAGGTTAATGGATGATTTAAATGCATGTTTAAAGACGTTGGTATTACTTGAGTTTGGAGTCTCATCACTTCAGCTGGCTATGGTCGTCTATCAGCTCTTAAATGTAAAGTTGTAAATATAGTGAATTTGGATAATTATTTCTCAAAGCACACTAATTATTTATTAATAACATCATGAAAATTGTATTAGAAAATAAGCAGTGATAATCATGAGCAATTTTGAAAATATTTATATCGAATGTTAATATTATCTTTTCCCACTCATTACCAGCTTTGGCCATACGTGATTGGATAATGTTGATATCTGGTTTACGGATGATGACAACAAACTGGTCGACCACGTTATTGGCTGGCAAGTGTAGATAGTGCCGTGATTAGTATTGTAGTTCATTTCTTTTAGCTATGACCAGCGAATATTAACTACGATAAGAAGATTCACTCTCCGCGGCGGCACGTCAATGGTATGTCTCCTTCCCCGCGCGAAAACTATCATGATACTCGCATGTGACCTTTGGACCCGGCGCACACTGGTCGAATTTCTAGGAAAGCTGGCCATAATAAGGTTTACCAGAAATAAGACATAAAAGTTATTAAGTATTACACGTTTAATATATCGTGTTTTAGACAAATAATTGTTGAATTTTTGGCTCATCATTTATATTATATATAGGGTGTATCAATTATCACTAACGATAAAAATCATGTATGAAAATCATTTGCTCTCAAAAATGATTTTGAATATTAAGGGCTCCTTCGTTGTAAAAAAAGGGTTTTAAATTTTTAATTCAATGGTCCAAATTTTGTTTTTGCAACGGTTCATTCAGGAATCTCATGAGCAAAATGAATGTTAAGCGGACGACAGAAACGCGTTGATAAGGGCCTGCAATTTTGACATACATGCATGTATGGATTTCAGAGTTATCGCCATTTTTAAAAATTAGTCTAATAGGGACGAAACTAGTAAAAAATATAGAAGCATCAGTGCAGCTATTGTTCGAAAACACTTGCTTATATTCTGACTATCCCAAGGTAATATCAAAGCCATATTTAAAAATTATAACTAAATTATAAATTTTTATCTGCTGATTCAGCCAAAGTATGTATTACCTCTTTTTATAATAACATGAGTCTTACATCAGCAATAATGATTCTACCGAAATTTCAGCTTCAGTTTCACTTACTACAATATTATGGGATTAAGGGTGGGCGACAATAATCGATTATTCGATTCACTTTTAAGAAATTACCGATTAATCGAATTATCGATTAATATTTCAGATAATATCGATAATCGATTATTCGGTTATTTGCTAAAATATTAAGCGGTTAATCGATTATTCAATTTCTTGTCCATCCGTACCGATGACTTTACGACAGATATAGCTTTTAAAATTCCAATTTAATAATGCGTTGCGTTAAGGGTAATTTAAATGACATAGAGCCATTTGAAAATACTTACAGTACAGCATATGAAGCAAAAAAACAGAGAAACGTAAATGCTCCAACAAGACAGCAGCAGGGAAAACTGCGCACGTTACAAATTTTGCTAATAAGGGATCCTCATTTCGACGCGCTATTTTCTGATAATCTGGCTTCAGTTGTTGCATAATTAGGTATAACACCAACACATAACCTCAACGGAGTGTTAGTACGTTAGCAGTATAGTACATCAGTCTTTATCTTTTTATTATGTATTTGGGCAAAACTACATGATAAGAAGGATCACTCCCCGCGGCGACATGTCAACGGTGTGTCTCCTTCCCCATGCGAAAACTAGCAAAATATCGGCAGGCCATGATACAAATAAAACAATCATATTGGCAGGCGACCTTTGACGCGGCGGCCCTAGACCAGCTCATCCTTCTGTCAGATTAATTTTCGGGCGTAAATTCTATAGTCGATATAAGATAATAGGTTTGTTCTAGCATGAAATTTCGGACGGTTTGAAGCCATCGGAGTTTACGCATAGCAATAAAAGCGACGCTTATATCGTTATGCGCAAACTCCCGATGGCTTCAAACCGTCCGAAATGTCATGCTAGAACAAACCTATTAGCGCTATTTTTTAATTGTGTTGTATTACAAAATAGGAATGAAATATACAGTAAAAATATTGTGCAAAACCTTTAACCAATTTTAAAATCACCCAAAACGCCAAAATTTAATTACATATTAAAAGATGGGGCAAATTCGAGGAACATTTTCTTCTTGATGTCTTTTGTCAGAATATTAGTATTCGGAAATATGGTGAAATCATTAACACAAAATTAAAATATTTTAAATATTAGTTATTACATACCTTGAGTATTGTTATCAATAATAACTAATTAAAAACGTTAACAGATTTTGAAACAGCCAGTTGAATACAAACTTTATCAAGATATTTATTTGGTCATAATAATAAAAAAAACATAACGTAAGTTTGACAGGGCGCTGCAAACAATTCAGAAGATATCAATTGTGATTTTCCAAAGCCAAATAGAGTATTAGAGTGCTATAAATAATTTCGTCATAAATTTGATTAAATATACCGCAAACGAAAATGTCGTTTATGGCCAGCTTTTATTTAAATTTAACCTGTGTGCGGCGAAGTTCGCCGATCGTTACCAGGCAACGAAGAAAATAAACGACGATTCCTTTGTAGCGCTCTCTGGCCATGGAGTGGGTCTTCTTGTCGTAGTTAATATTCGCTGCTATGACTGCTTAGCAATAAAAATTAAGAAATAATAAACAAAACATATCCTAAACTAGTCACAATTAATCCTGCATTACTTTCGATAAATCTTCTATGCATATCACAAAAATCCATGACAGTTTTTAGTCATTCATAATGACCTAGGCTCCGCGAGAACACTAAATACGACCTAGATCTTAATAACTCTAACATCATAGCCCCTGATGGGCAGTGTCTGCATGACCAGAACAATGTCAGAGAACTATACTTAATTTATAATTTATAAACATTGTCCAGTTTAATTGTATGGTTCTGCTTATCTTAGCAGAACGACCGACAAATGACGTGGATGATTCGACTGACGTCATTATCCGTTGCATATAAAGCGATTTTCAAATATTGAAACGAGGTTATCATAACTTTCAAAATTATAACCTATAAAGTTGCAAAAGTGGCATATGTGCTTATTGCGCATATCATTATCTTCTTCAGTGCTAATGAAAATTTCGAGAAAAAGTATATCATCAAAATTATACAGTGTATCAAAAGAACACTTTACAAATTATTGGTAATATTAAGTGTTAGTACAGAGTGGTGAAATATTTCGGATTATACTTTTTTTTTGTCCACATGGTATCAATACCATTCACAAATAGTCAGGTTCTAGTGGGTGAAAGCCCACACACGTTCCTCTGATGAGTCCCGAAAGGACGAAACTATCGGTGGAAGGTTTTCATGAGTATCACTCTTGTCGTTGTGTTTTCATTGTGGACATGGAGCATTGAGCTTGATGCGATTCAAGACATGTCTCCAACCAGGAATTGGTATATTCCTGACATTGCTCTGGGTGTAGTGTAAATC
>MU183713.1:94113-129019 GCA_016904865.1 Pissodes strobi
TATACATATATATATATATATATATATATATATACAGCGTGTCCCAGGATAGGTGTTAAAAGAGGACAAATGGTTCAAAAAGTTTTGAGTAGCTAACTCATGTTTTGGAATCAAGCCCTGCATGGTCCAAAATAACACTGTACGAAATATTACCCAAAATGCCATTATACAAGGCGTGTTCTAATTAAATGTCTGAAAATGTCCTTAAGGGAGCGATACTTTTAAAGTCATTTTCATCAATTTGGTTGAGCAAGAACTTTTTACTTGAGTTGGCTGCAACACCTGTCCATTCCGTGGGGTCAAAATAAATGATGTTTTCCTCTTTGTTTTTTTCAACGACTACCATAGTCTTGGTCCCATTCCGTAACTGAATGATCTGACACTAAAAATCTGTGATCTATAGTTTCAATTTGTGTATATAATACAATATAGTTCCATAATTTAATAATATGCTTGTTTACGTTTTTTCCCGTGCATTGTCACTAAATGTGCTTAACGGTGGGCGGTAAGGTTAAAATGAACTTCAGAAAACATGAAATTATTTTCTGAGTCCCTCTTGATGCCTCTTCTTCATGCCACATGAACATCCGTTATTGACCATTAGCAAGGTCATGAATGCCATAATTATAGGTCTACAACTGCCTCAGGTAAAATACTTTGCTATTAGTCAGTAGAGGCGTCCGTCGGTAGGGTATTTTGCAAAACAAAGCAAATAGCTACTCGATCAGCAGATCCCGCAGCCTCACTTTTTGCTTTATTTTTAGCTTGTCGAGCTTTATCTGCTTTCTTAAGATGAACTTCATTATTAATATTTGCGACAGCAGCATCTTCTGTTTTTCCGGTTTTCCGGTTTGTGCCTAACTAAGCAGTAGGTGATAAGACGACAACGACTTATAAATAAAAAATATACTATCACGATCCATTAACCAACAGTTAAATATACTTTTTTCAATTGTTGTACAGTACAGAGAAATATGTCAATATGGTGCTTATATTTTTCATAATCATTGCACATGACATAGAGCGGTGAATACAATAATAAAATTGTTGAGGAACAGGTAAATAAAAAAAGGAATGATTAATGCGAGCCTGCAGGGATGGCATTCGAAACTTAACTCTAGGCAATATTTCTGGACAATCCAATTTACCGTTTAACATCTTATACAAGAACAAAATTGCAGCAAATTCTCTACGTTTCACTAAACTGGATATGTTAAATCTGCTTAACAGAATATCATTTGGAAAGCCAATCTCTGGATAGGTACCATCCGACTTAAACCAAAGGTATTTAACAAAACGTCTCTGGATTCTTTCAATCGCGTCAAAATGAACATCATAAGCAGGGTACCAAATAAGTGATCCATATTCCAGCTTACATCGCACGAATGCATTAAACAACACAATCAGAGTATTCATGTTAACAAAATCCTTAGAGTTTCGCAAGATAAAGCTCAAATTTCCGTAAGAGTTTAAATTTGGCTCATTGATGTGATTGACAAAAGATAACTTTGCGTCAAAAGTAATACCCAGATCTTTAAATTGATAACAAAATAGTCCGATTTATACTGTATGCAAAGTAAGTTGGGGTAGTTCTACGAGTAAATGATAAAACAAAACATTTGTTTATATTAAGGTGTAAATTGTTTCAGTCACACCATCGACCCAATGAGACAATATCCTCTTGAAGGTAAAGGCAATCACTTAGCGAGTCAACTTTACGAAATATTTTTAAGTCATCAGCATAAAGAAGTAAATGTGATTTCATATTATCTATGATGTCATTTATGGGAATATTAAAAAAACAAGGGACCAAGGACCAAACCCTGTGGCACCCTGAGGTGGCATTAATAAAGACAGACTCGAAACCACGATACTTTACCGACAATTGCCTGTCAATTAGATATGAATTAAAATTTATAAAATTATTACTTAGCCCACAATCAAACAACTTTCTGAGCAGAATACCATGGTCGAGCCTATCAAATGCTTTAGAAAAATCTGTATAAATAACGTCAACTTGACTTCCGCTATCTAGACTCTTCCAGACAAACTGAGTTAACATAGTCAAATTCGTAATAGTAGAGCGTTCTGGAAAAAAAACCATGTTTTTAATTTGACATGACTAAAGATAATTGTATGCAATAAAAACTTTCGAAAAAATGTTTAATATTACTGCAGGTCTGTAATTTTCAACCATACATTAAATACGGGACATATTCTGGATTTCTTCAAGCTTTTTGGAAAGGATGAAGACTTTATAGACAAATTAAAAAATTAAGAAAGGCGCAAAAATCGCCGCACAGTCCCTAATGAAGAAAGCTGGAATACCATCAGGACCCGCCGTAGACTTTGGTTTCAACTTTTTTAGTGCCCGCGTCACATCTTCCTTCCCCACTTCCGAAATAACTAGTGTAGGCGAATTACTTAAACTATTATGATCACCTATCCAAAATGTCGAGGAGTCCATATAAGCCGAACGAAAGAACTCTGCAAACGCGCTAACGATATCTTGGGGGCTATTTAGAATCACATTATTAAAATTCATATTATTTGGAATACTAGTAGAATTCTTTTTAGAATGTAAAAAAGACCAAAATTTATTAGGATTGTGAGAAAAATCGCATTCAGCATCCTTTACATATTTTTTATAAGCCACATCGATATCAATTTTAACTTTCTTGCGCAAATTTTTAAAATCGATAAAATCATTTAGATTTCTGAATCGTCTATACTTATTCCAAAACTTATTTTTTTCTTAATATTACGAATTATTGAAGCGTTATACCACTGAGGATACTTATTACATTTTGGTCGTGTAATAGGTACGTTATTTGCAATAATAGTGTTTAAAACTGAATAAAACCTATCGCAAGCATCATCAACAGAGCTTGAAGCACGCACAAAAGAGAAATCAGCTTTCAGCATATAAAGATGGAAACTTTTAACTTCTAAAATTAAATTTTGACACATTATTAACCTGAAACTTGTCATTCTGACTGGTCGGGATAAACAAGTGCTTTTATTATTGCTTATTGCTTAAAACCATAAAGACGGGTGTGGTATCTTAATTAACCACTTTTAATGGACAGTATAATATAGGGTGGTGAGATAAATTGAAACATGTATTCGGTATTGATATAATTTAATAATGCAGGTGTAAACTGCATTTAAATATAAATAAACAGTGTTCTCTATGTTAAATAGAAATTATATGTACAATTCTTAGACTAAAACTTTCAATCATTCATCATTCGTTCAAGTATAAAACTAATATTACAAAAGGTTTCTTAATTATTAACTAAAGACTAAAAGTCTTGATTATGTAATTTCTAACTGAAATATGTTTGTCTTTTCTGACATTCAATGAAATGAAATTTTATGCTTTCAATCTAGCACCTTTCTTTCGTACAGAATACCTTAATCTCCAATGTTTTACTTCACTCTAATCAGCTAGGAATTCCACTTTGAATCCTTGAATTAACTTGTACAGTACAGGGACAACTTGAGTTATCAATTCGGTGCCGCCATTTTATGGATTCTCTTCAACAAAAGGGGGAAAGAGACGCTACGCCGTTTCTTGCCTTGAAATCTTGGGATAATCGCCCAAAAGGAGGTTTTTGTCCAACCTTGGACAAAGATAACTGAGGTGCACTAAATATTCGCTAATATTTGTGCATACAAAAGGAGAAAAATTGGCCCAAAAAGGAATTTGACCTTTGGCCAGCGAAGAACAGCACGTTTTACTGCTACTCAGGCGAACGTCTTAAGTGAACTGCAATATGATCTTTCTTACAATTTCGGGAGGGACAATAGCGCGGGAAAGCTACGTCGATTTTTATCTGAGAAGGGGAAAACATCTTCTTTCTTTCTTTCACAGACTATTTTCACAATGCTGATTTGAGACACAAATATATTGAATTTAAAACGATTAAGAACGATTTCCTTTCCGAGTGAAAGTTGGCTATATTGCAATCTATTATACCGACAGAGCTAGTGTACAGGATCGCATTAAGGGCTCGTCCGCCTAGGTTTGGACTAAGGGGTTTTGAAGAACTGGCATATGCTAATTTAAATGCACAAATTGGTTTGTACCCGGGGTGAAATAAATCTATTTTGAGTTTAATTATGGCTCATTCATTCTACATATATACAGGGTGTTATCACTAAACTATACGGTGAAAAACGATAGTTTATACACGTGTTAGGGTGTTTCCCCAACATATTCCCCCGCCATGAAGATCCCATCTTCATTAACGAGAAAGAGAGAGTAAACACTCCAACTGAGAAATAAATAAAATCTATTTACAGAAAAACAAGAGAATACTTCTTTAAAAATTAAAAAGAACGACGGCAACACCGCCTGGGGGTTTATTCTATTCAGAAACACAAACAACATAATACTTCTTTAAGTATTAAAGGGAACAACGGCAACACCGCCTAGGGTTGTCAAAAGACAACAAACGAACTAATACTTCTCTAAGTTTTAAACGGAATGACGGCAACACCGCCTTGGTTTATCGAGACACGCATTACACGCGTAAACACGCTGAAAGACAGCGCGTTAATAGAGAGGGCACTTCGCAAAGTACAACATTCAACATAATCTCGATAACATTAAATTATTCCCTTATTCAGTATTATCATACTCGGATGACAGAGGGTGACACTTGCTTATGATACAAACGATAATTTCGTTTTCTAACACTAGAGAATGAGTCATACAGCTTTTTATGCTCAAAAGGTGACATGAGGGATGAATTAACTAAATTATTGAAAGAGTGTTGTTCAGAGGATTTAACAAACAGAGGAACACCGCCGGACACGTCTGTACGTGTAGGGTTGTTAACACTAAGAGGAATTGAACGATTGTTCAAACCTACATCACCGTACACATCTCTATGTGCAGGATTATCAACACTGAGAGGAATAGTTGAACTATTATTCAAACATACACCACTGTACACGTCTCTATGTGGAGCGCTATATACACTGAGATGAGGTGAACTATTGTACAAATGAGAACTGAAAACAGGAGAGTTTCCTGCAATTACCCATCCTAAATGAGTATTTTGCAACACAGGGAGGTTCTTACCTAAACTATATACACCATTTAACATCAAATCATAGTAGAGGTCAGCACCGATCAACATATCGATGTCTGATGGGGAAGCATAATGCGGATCACTTAACCTAAACTGCCTGGGGATATTGATTTTATTTTGATCAATTGGGACTTGCGGAAGTTTGCAAGTTATATGGTCGAGTACAGCACAAGTCAGCTTAAAACTTCTGTTATGATACACATTAGAATATAACCTTAAATGAACCATCTTATTCGACTTCATACTGCCTTGAGAAATTCCACTTATGTGAAGTGATTTGTTATAGGGAACGTAGTTTAACTTCTCTACGAGCTGATTGGTTACAAAAGAGTTCTGGCTTGCAGAATCTTAGAGAACTTTTGCTTGAACAGGACGTCCATTCGCAGCAAACAGAGTTACACGAGCAGTAGCTAATAACACATGAGAATTATTATTCGAGAGAGTGGATAAGTTTAATGCATGTGTATCTTGTGACTGACTTTCTGCACTTGCATTAAAACGAGGGCCTCTATTCTGAGGTATCAAATGGGGGGAAGCTCTATTTAGAGATACTTGAGGGGGATCTCTATTTAGAGATATCTGAGGGAAATACCTGTCTTGAGATATTTGAGGGGGTCCTCTATTTTGAGGAGGCAGGGTATCACGCTCTTGAAATAGACATGACTGACTTCTGTCGAGAGAGTGCCTATTAATAGGCTGATTATTTTGAATATCATGGGCTGCTGAGTTTTGACTATCAGAAACATTGTCTTGAAATGAGGGAGAATTATGGCTATTGAAACCATATTGAGGTGTGTGAACTTAAGAGTTATGCAAAAGAGTGTGATGTTTCTGAGCACACAAAGAACATCTTCGAGTGGAGGTACATTTACTTCTCGAGTGACTAGTACCGAGACAGTTAAAGCAAAGTTTTTTACTTTCTACCAATTTCTGCTTATCGAACAAGTTTAACTTTTTAAATTTATCACAAGTGTATATTTTATGAGAGTTTAGATTGCAAAAACTGCACAGAACTAATTTGCTTTGTTGCCTGACATGCAACGAGACTCCTTTTGTAGGGTTTTTCTGAGTACTGTCTACAGAAGACAAATTTTCTAGAATGGTACACCTTTTGTGCAAGAAATCAAGAAATTGAGTGAGATTTGGCAACATGTTAATAACTCTTTCTGTTTCAAATGCTTTACGAGTGCCAAAATCTAATTTTTTCTCAAATAAATAAATTTAGAGAAATTCCCAGAGTTGTTCGTAAGAACAATTAAGATTATCAATTAAATCAAGATTTTTCTTTAGATCAGTTACAAATTGTCGTAAATTAGGACCAGTACATTTGACAACAGAGCCTATTTCTAATAGCAAGATCAAATGAGCATTAATTACTGACAATTTATTCTCGTACCTCTCTTTTAATAAGTTAATTGCAACTTCAAAGTTATCATTCGTTGCGAGTAAACTTTCAATTATTTTTAGAGGTTCGTCTCTCAAAAATGACTTTAAGTACATAAATTTTTGAATGTCATTCAGTGAACTGTTGTCTGTGATTAATGTATCAAACAATTGAATGAAAGAGTTCCATTTAGAAATTTTACCATTAAAAGGGTTGATCTTTATCTCTGGTAATCTTACAGAATGGGGAGAGTGGCTCTGATGAGCTACACTTTGAGAACTTGGAACAACTTGTGTGGGTATGGTTAACATCTTAATAAGTTTTTGTATCTGGACTAATAAATCATAGCAAGTTTGTTCCATCTCCTCACGAACTTCAGTGTCAATCGTTTCATAACCAGCAATACACTCAATCGAGTCTTGAATTTCATTGCACTTACTGAAGGCAAGTTCTAATCCATTATGTCTTAAAATAAAATGATCACCTTGATTTCCAATGTCTGCATTTACTTGCATCCAATTACTTATTCGAGTTATTCTACCCTTGATACTGGTTCGCTGTGTTTTCAATTGTTCATATGTCATCGTGAAATATTTTTAAAAATACACAGTGCAATAAATATACAAATATCAATATAAATGCAACATATCAACACAACATAAAAAACAGATATAAACAGTGCATATGTAACAATATATCAATGAGGAAATAAACACAGTACACACGTTTTTTATTAACCGTCAATTACAGAGTTTCGTACAACTTACCACGAAAGTCTTTCACTTTTTGAGCAGCCCTAGTAGTGTCTAGAGTCCTGCTGGTTGCAGAAAGTCCATCAATTTTCAACAAAATTGTGCGACAAAGAGTTACAGTGAATACCTAATTCAATTTACAGTAAACAATAACTAACTACATCAATATGACAACAAATCAAATCAAATATTTCAAATCCCTTTTTACACGTTTCAATACAACATTTTTCGAAGAACCTTGAAAGAAAGAATTTAATCATCCGGCTTGACTGGATCAAATTTATGGTCGGGATAAACAAGTGCTTTTATTATTGCTTATTGCTTAAAACCATAAAGACGGGTGTGGTATCCTAATTAACCACTTTTAATGGACAGTATAATATAGGGTGGTGAGATAAATTGAAACAGGTATTCGGTATTGATATAATTTAATAATGCAGGTGTAAATTGCATTTAAATATAATGGAGATAAATAAACAGCGTTCTCTATGTTAAATAGAAATTATATGTACAATTCTTAGACTAAAACTTTCAATCATTCATCATTCGTTCAAGTATAAAACTAATATTACAAAAGGTTTCTTAATTATTAACTAAAGACTAAAAGTCTTGATTAGGTAATTTCTAACTGAAATATGTTTGTCTTTTCTGACTTTCAATGAAATGAAATTTCATGCTTTCAATCTAGCACCTTTCTTTCGTACAGAATACCTTAATCTCCAATGTTTTACTTCACTCTAATCAGCTAGGGATTCCACTTTGAATCCTTGAATTAACTAGTACAGTACAGGGACCACTTGAGTTATCAATTCGGTGCCGCCATTTTATGGATTCTCTTCAACAAAAGGGGGAAAGAGACGCTACGTCGTTTCTTGCCTTGAAATCTTGTGATAATCGCCCAAAAGAAGGTCTTTGTCCAACCTTGGACAAAGATGACTGAGGTGCACTAAATATTCGCTAATATTTGTGCATACAAAAGGAGAAAAATTGGCCCAAAAAGGAATTTGACCTTTGGCCAGCGGAGAACAGCACGTTTTACTGCTATTCAAGCGAACGTCTTAACTGAACTGCAATATGATCTTTCTTACAATTTCGGGAGGGACAATAGCGCGGGAAAGCTGCGTCGGTTTTTATCTGAGAAGGGGAAAACATCTTCTTTCTTTCTTTGACAGACTATTTTCACAATGCTGATTTGAGACACAAATATATTGAATTGAAAACGATTAAGAACGATTTCCTTTCCGAGTGAAAGTTGGCTATATTGCAATCTATTATACCGACAGAGCTAGTGTACAGGATCGCATTTAGGGATCGTCCGTCTATGTTTGGACTAAGGGGTTTTGAAGAACTGGCATATGCTAATCTAAATGCACAAATTGGGTTGTACCCGGGGTGAAATAAATTTATTTTGAGTTTGATTATGGCTCCCCAACACTGACGATTAATTGAAAGTGATATCTCTAAAGCAGGATGATGGCTATCCAAAGAAATCAACGCATTTTCCGCTCTATCGACACATATTAAACCCCTACTAAACACCAAATCAAGTAAACGGTCATGTTGGTTACGAACAAAATTATACTGTTCCAAACACATGAATTCACAAAAGTTTAATGAAACATCAATGTAATTATCGCGATAAGACTTATCATGTACAAAATTTACGTATTTGGGGAGATTAATATCTCCTAAAATGATTAAGTCATCATTATTAGTGAAATAATTAGAATTTAGCATTTCTTCACCTAGCCTATCGTAGACTTGAGGAGCCAGATTGGGAAGAATATATATATAAGGATAATACAAAGTGCACGATGCGCTATGGATAATCTAATACCCACCACATCCACTCTTGGATCCGAAAAAGAAAAATCAATAGGGACAGCACTATAAGCTTTATTTAATGCCACCACCTCTAGTAGTATTAGTCAATGAAAAATTACGATCAGACCTAAACATTTTATATTCACAACCAAAAATTTCCGTATTGTATATTCCAGGATCAAGCCAAGTTTCAGACAGAGCTATCAATTCAAATGAACATAAATAGGAAGCCTTGTATAATTCATGAGTTTTGGTTCTTAGTCCGCGCACATTCTGATAATATATTGAAAACACTGAAGGTGTCTCAGATGGCTTGAAAGCTCTGCCTGGAATGACAGCCTGCAAACTCGAACTATATTCTAGTTGCTATGCAGTAGACAACAGTGTATCCCTATACATATCCCACTTTTTCTTATAAATAGGAAATTTATGACAATCCCAAGCAGCATGTTTGATATTCGTCTTTACCTTAGCATTAAGACAATTTATACATTTTGAATTATTTGACGTAAATTCAGACATATTATGATCAAGAGAACACTTAGGACACTGTCGGGTTACCGCTCTACAATTTTTAGAATAGTGATTTAGACCGCTGTATTTGAAACATATTTTTAACTCTATGGGATCATAAATAATACAAGAATCATAATAAACAACCAATCGGCGATATTTTAGAATTTTACCATAGGAAGTTGGATATACATCCAATATTGCTTGATATATATTGTCTCGCTTTTTTGTAGGCTATATCCTCAACACGCTGCACTCAGTGACACCATCGAAGACATCGTTTTGCTGCTTGAGCTTTGTTAGAAGTTCATTTTGCCAATTTCACCATTCAACCCCACAATCTTTAACCTTGGATTTCTGTTCTTAACATCCTTAACCTCATAGGAGTCTGATAGGCTTAGACTTGCGAGCTGTTTAAGTTTTTCAGCATCATTTGTTCCACCACACTCAATAAGGATGCACACATTACTGAGATCTTTCACTTTCGACATTCGTATGTTGGCTCCCACGTGATCAATACTCTGCTTCACCTCGGACTTGGTAACATCATTAGTTTACTCAGCTACCCTAGGCGTAACGGAAACAATCACTGTTCGTTTGACCATCCCTGCATAGCTCTGACTTCCTGAAGGATTTACGGGTAGAGAGGTAAAGGATTGTTGAAGCTTTTCGCTCACTTTATCTTTTGCATCAGAAAACATCTCCAGAATATTCTCAACAAGGTCGTCAACCTTTTTACCAATTTTATTTTTAAACATATCCTCGTATACATCTTTTTGCTTAGTGCAGTCTGTACAGTACCAAAATAATTCTGGAGTTTTTATAAATTTCAGAATCTCAGGCGCGGTACCAACGCAGGAAATATGGTAGGAATGTTGACAAAAACCACGGCAAGAAATGCCCTGCTTATAGCAGCCATTACAGTAATCAGTCATGTATAACTAATTTTGGTTGAATGAAACACTCACCATATCTGCTAAAGGTTCTCAATAACACAGCACAAAAATAACAATTTTAAGAACAAATTTAGATGGATAAAACTGCAAAAACTACGGAGCGCACAAAAACACGTCCACTTGATACAAATGATGACTACAATTAAAGAAGAATCCAGATATTTTCCATCAGGATTGTGATGCCTTGTATAATGGCTCCAAAATTTTGGAAATTAGTTGATATTTTTTTCACAAAATTTGTTCCAGTACTATCAAATTTGATGGAAAGTATGTGTTTGCCTCAACTGATCAACTGATTTCAAATTACTTAAATCCAAAAAAATTACAGAAGAAAATCGATGGAATTATTGTTAATTGTAAATGTGTTTACGACAATACTAAATATAACAATGGCGCTATCGTTTTCAATGTCCAGCGTTGAACTAGAGGCCTTACCTAACGCAAAAATTACATTGTCAAACTTTTCCAATTAAACAACGAATTCCCAAAAGAAATTTAAATATGTCGGCGAGTTAATATGAACTGGCATTCCAATATAGGACAGCGAGATGTTGACGAGTGTGTGCTTTAACGATAGTGACAGTTAAATCCAGAGAGATATATCGCTGTCAGCAGCCTTTCTACCCAATTACCGTCTTAATAATTTGTGAAAAATATAGTTTTATGTGGCAAACAAATATTTTGTAAAAGTGTATTTGCCGATTCGTACTTTATGTAACGTATCAACTTGATAATATGATGTAATTAGATTTTAAATGCAAACTAACATTTTTTGGCACTAAGATCGGTGTTAGAATTTTGTATTATTTTCCTCAATTCGTTTAGAAATCATAATACTGAAACATACCTAGCCTTTCGTCAATTCATAAACAAATAGTTCATGTACAATATTTTGCATAATGTACCCTGGTAAATGTTTAATGGATTCATTATGTTGGCTTGTGAGCCCATAGTGGTTCTTTGCCAAATTTAAGAAACATACATTGAATTTTCCTGTAATTTATTATCATTTTCCCTGATTTGTTTGCATATAACACGAAAATCGATATCTAAATGTTTTGAGATTTCAGTAGAATATTGACGAATCACATATTTGTCAACATGCATTTGACAATGGTCACAAAATATAATACGACGCTTCAAGTATTTTAGTAATGGAACCTTTATCAGAAAAACGTGAATTCAAGTGCTTTAATATCTTTAAATAAAGATGAATGTGTTGCTTCAGTTTCTGATGCAACTAAAGCGGTATACAAAAATCATTGAATTGAAGCCCTAAGGGCGCTTTAGACGATGCCTTTTTTCATGCATCTTGATGCATGCATCGTAGCGCAACTATGACGCATGCGTCCCTGCATGCGCTTTTTAAAGCGCACCAATCATTTGCGTCAAAAGGCAAAGAGACGCAGCGTTTCCCGAGACTTTTGGGAATTAGTTTGCGTTATCTTTTGCCTCTTCGCATTTTGTACGTCAAAATGGAATGGGACAATGATAGAACTATCGAGTTTATCGACTCCTATAGAAATTTCACTTGTCTGTGGCGACGTGAAGACCTTAATTACAAAAACGGGACTATACGCAATGATGCTGTTCATGAATTATGTACAAAATACAGTATAACATCAAACCAAGTCTTGAACAAAATCAACAGATTTCGGTCATACTTCTATAAAGAACATACAAAAGTTACTAAGAAGAAAAGTGGAAGTGCAACCTCCCAAACATACAAAAGCAGTTCATTTGTTTTGGATGGTGACACGCTACGCAGCGGCACAGAAACTGAGGACACTGGGACTGAGGTTTCAGAATATGACATCCAAGAGAACGCTATTGAGAACGAGGGAAATAGTGAAATAGAGTTAAGTTGTCTATACAGCTCGAAATGTATTTACTCCTGTATTTACATTATTTATCGTTTTAAACATGGCACTGTCAAATAAAATCAATTTTAACTTATACTAATCTTACATAGTTAGCTTTTCTATGAGATAAGAATATTTTAGAGCATGGTAAACATTTTATTACGGTATATATAAGCAAATATAAACTACTTGTTGGTAAATGTTTCTTGCCACGAAATACGGCTTTCTTTTCATCTACCTGGCCTGAAACCAACTTGGTATTCGTTTAAAATATTTTCGGCTAAAGGCTCTAATTTCTTTTTAATGATGGTTGTGAAGATTTTGTAGGCTGTGTTCAGTAGCGAGATGCCTCTGTAATTCTCACACACCAGCTTGTCTCCCTTTTTGTGAATGGGGACAATAATGCTGGTTTGCCATTCTTGGTGAAGAACTTCACTGCTCCATATATTTTTTTTAATATGAAGTTATGTATTAGTGCCATTAGTTCCTCTCCACCATACTTAAAAAGTTCTGCCGGGATATCGTCAATTCCAGGTGCTTTGCCATTTTTTAGCTTTTGGATCGCTCTTATTGTGTCTTCTTCATAAATTCTCTGATTAGCTTTGTATCATTTCCGACTTTACGCGGATTTTTTTTTTAACTGATTATGCCCGTATCACCAGCGGCATCTCTTCTCTAAGTACCTGCTGTTATGTCTCCTGTATCCCATTTTCGATATTGAATGTGCCCGGTGGAGAATATTTATTTGTTGGAACGACATTTCTTCTTAATAAATTGTGTAGATAAATGCAAGTTAAAACTAGTGTCTTTGCGGTATCTGGCTTCACTGCTATTGGTTTTCTAAAAAATCGAAAAACTTATAATAATAATACTTATAAAAATCCGAACCCATTTTCCACAATGCGCCGGGCCCGACAGTCTATAATTATTGTATATTCTCATATTCTCTATGGAGATCCTGCTGGTACATTAACCGAAAATGGTTTCATAAAATTGGCTTTCAAAGGAAATGCGTCATCTGCCACGATTACATATGGTACTTCTAAGTGCATGCTCTTAAGAGGTGTTGGTTTTGGTATATTTAATGAGTTATTAATCAAGCTTCTACATAAATGCCCCTATCTGACATTCGTCCCTGAGATCCTACATGTGCATATATGAATTTGTAGTTTGCATTAACGATTGCCATTAAGACTATACTAAACGTCCCTTTGTAATTATAGAAGGAACTAATACTATTCACTGTGCATTGGATTTGCACATGCTTCTCGTCAAGAGCGCCTATGCAATGTGGGAAGTGCCACTGGTTTTCAATGTCTTTAGCTATTTGAAGTT
Source organism: Pissodes strobi (assembly GCA_016904865.1). NCBI lineage: Eukaryota > Metazoa > Arthropoda > Insecta > Coleoptera > Curculionidae > Pissodes > Pissodes strobi. Next base: position 107,842 of record MU183713.1, read on the forward strand.
ATTCATCTTCAGTTTAAGGAACCTAAAAAAATTTCGTAGTTGTATATGTTCTGTTGTGTTTCGTTACTATAATAGGTTATTTAAAAACTTAATTTTTAATCACCAGAAAACCTTTTTAGGTAATTGAAGATGAAACTATTTCATCAAGTACAAATCAACAGACACTGGATTTTGCAACATATTCATCGGAAACCAAACTTAAAAAAAATCGTCATAGGTAGACAAAGCCTACAATTTCATGATAGAGGCAAAGAAAAAATTGACCAAAAAGATCGGTTTTCCGCTTTTCGGGAAGTAATTGCTTACAAATTAAGAAGCTTAAATAGCCCACATTTATAAGCTATAGCCAAGTTTGAAATCAACAAAATTCTATTAGAAATGCAAAGTTTAAATAAGCAGCCAACCTGTCCCACTATCGTGCGTCCAAGTGATGCTCTGAATCCAGATAATAGCAGCTCTGGATCTTCAAATACTAATTCTAGTTATGAATTGTCAATTACACCAGAAATGCTCAGCCCAAATTTAGAAACGCTTTCAAATCATAGTACTACAGATTCCAACCAGAATTCTGCGCTAATACAACTACAAAATGTTCAACAACTCGACTCTGACATGGCAGAATTTTTGAAGTTTCATACATAATTATTTTTGAACAAAAGTTTGTTATCTTGCTTAAAATACTACTTAGATGTTAAATTAGTGTATGTCTCTGGTTTATCCACTAGTTTATTTTTTCTAATTTGGAATCACATTAATTTTTTTACCTTAACATGTCCTTTTAAAACTTCATTGATGGCATTACATACTTCCATTAGTGAAATAGTTGAATCAGAAATTTTAAATGTTTACATTAAGCTCCTGTATGAATCTCCGGATGCTAAATATCTCAAACAAACTGCCAGTCTTAAATTCTCAGAAATAGCTTCCCTCATATTTGTATTGGTTTTTTTAGTAATTGGCCCAACCATTGATAACAGTTCTTCAAAACCCGTTGAAGACATCGTCGTAAAGTTTTGAAAGAACCAACCGCCATATAACAGCAATTTCTCTATAAAGGAATTGCGATACTTCTTGTTCAGAAATTCCCGTATCCAACACTTGCGTTTATTACGTTGTTTATTTCTCGCTATTATGATAAACGCAGCACGCAATCCTCCAAACTTCAAAACATCCATGTTGAAATGTGCAAGATGCACCGATATCAATTTTAAGTGTAAATGATATGTTGCACGATATAAAAAGGCAACGGTTTTGTGCGCTATATTGCATGCGCTGCTACACGAAATGCCGCATGCGCTAACGCACGAAAAAAGGCACCGTCTAAAGCACCCTTTAGAGCATTAACGAGACATGCCACAAAACTGAGTTTTCGAGAAAAAGGAGTTCAATGTTTTTAATTAAATTCTGAAATAAAAGGAAATGGAATTCAATTATTATAACTTGCCATGTGAAACTATCTACCTTTCTCGAAAAATGCACGGTAAAAATCATTACTTAGACTAAGGGGGGGGTTTGAAAAAGAAATAAAAGTGAAAAAAAATGTGACTTAACCCATTATTACTTTCAAAAATTTTTCCGATCATAAAAATCGTTGAACACAAAAGAAGTAAACAACAAACATTTTGAAATAAGCTTAAACAAAGAAACGAATAAAATATCAATATTTTCTCAGTCCAACTATACCTAGAGGTAAAAAAAAATGTTTTAACGATATATTACCCTATTATTACAAAGAAAAATATGCATTTTAATGAGAGCCAAGAACAAAAATAAGTATTTTAATTTGAACAGATAATGAACAACATTATCTTGAAATAAACTAGAACTTTTTCAGTTAAACAACAATTTAAGTATGGTCAATATCGCTAAAATTGTCCAAATGTTTTATTCCATAGGTTGAGCGATGTCTATATTATTACGCCAATCTCTGTGTACCTAGTAGCTTTGATAAATCGGCGGAAGGTACCTTACAAGTGCTACAAGATTTTACCAATATTAGCGAAATTAAACTCTTCAAACCAACTGTTTTAAAAACATTACATTTGCACTATCTTGTACGAATTTAAATGCACAGATTGTATTGAAGTTAAGTTTCTCCTTATTATCAGACTAACTTTTCTTTGTAATTTGAAGCTGAAGGACGACGAATTTGTTGTTGAAGGACGATAACTTTAAAAGGATTTTTCCTTTTCGCTTTTAAAACCGCTTGGTACCAATCATCAGGAGTATATACTTGTTTCAAAAAGTGGCGTTTATACTTTTTCTTTAATCGCAAAGTCACGATCAGATGGAAGATGCGTGTGTCCGACGACTAGAAATCTGTGCTCAACGGTCTCAAAAAAATGTTCTCTTACTAGTTGTTGCCATAAGCATACAATGCTCCAGTTTTTATTCTGCCTGGTGCAGTTATCGCTTTGACAGACGAACGTGGCATCACGGCGACTACAGCCATGGAAAAAAGCAAACATGCTCGCCAAAATGTTTTCATCGCACTCTACCCTAGACGTCCCCCAAGGCAAGGCTCTCTCCACGAAATCGAACATCAACACTACCATGGCAGATGTCAAGTTTCATCACCGTGATATTCGTAAAATCCTTAAGCAACTAAATACGCATAAGGCATCAGGACCGGACGGAATACCTGCCATCGTGTTAAAGAACTGCGTAAACGAATTAACACCCATGTTTTCCAGGCTTTTCTCTCTTACGGAAAAGGCATCTACCCATCTTTCTGGAAAGTCGCTCGAGTGCAACCTGTTCCAAAAAAAGGCAAGAAAACCACGCCCTCAAACTATCGCCCAATTGCCTTGCTTCCAATAATCTCCAAAGTCATGGAACGTGTAGTCAATCAGCAACTACTCAAGTGCCTCGAGAACAACAGAATAATCAGCGATAATTAATAAAATTCAAAATTCAAATTCAAAATTCAAAATTTTATTCAGTAATTGCAAAAGCAGCCATAAAATGGATATACACGTCAATAAAACCTAAAACTAAACTAAAAAAAAACTAAAACAAAAAAGAAATAAACACAGATGAAAGATAACATGACAAAAAAATGCGTATAAGCAGAAAACAAAGATCCTACTTAGTTAGACATTTCGTCGCTTAGAAATTCAGAGATTGAGTAGTAACCTTTCCCCACTAAAATCTTTTTGACTTTTTTCTTAAATAGATTTGTCGGTAAATCACTGACACTCTCTGGGAGTTTGTTATAAAATAGCACCCCCAAGTAGTCTGGAGAGTTCTCGAACCTCGAAAGATTATGTTTAATCGATACATATTTATCAGCATTTCTAGTGTTGTAGAAGTGAAATGATGAGTTTTTTGGATAATTATGTTCCTGAGATTTTATGTATAAGAGAAGCCTGTAGATAAAAATACTAGGAAATGGCATTACTCTTTTATTTAAAAAGGTAGGCTTACAGCTTTCAGTTGGTCTGATGTTGAAAATAAGTCTCAGGATTCGCTTTTGGCCACGAAAACCTCTCAGCCACTCAGCAGAGTTGCCCCAAAGTACAACGCTATAATTTAAGTGACAATACACTAGCGAGTAATACATGTCTAACAGACTCTCTTGATTAATTAAGTGCTGGAGCTGGAATATTGCATAATAGGCCGTGTTTATCTTTTTACATATATGGTCTATTTGGGGCTTCCACGTAAGAAACTGATAAACAAACAATCCCAGAAATTTACAGAACTCCCCTGCGACAACAAAATCCAAAAGGACTTCTGAGGAATTGGCTATGCACCTAAACTTTATATATATCGTTTTTTGAGAGTTTAAAATTAAATTATTTTGAAAACACCAGTTTTCAAAGTCGGTTGCTACTATTTTTGCTGCATGCCTGAGGTCCTCAGGAGTGAGCCCCGAGACCACCATAGAGGTGTCATCTGCGAATATAACAATCCGGCCTTGACGAATATAGTAGAGCATGTCATTGATAAAAAGTAAAAAAAGAAGTGGCCCCAGATTGGACCCCTGAGGAACCCCCATATCAATGTCAGCAAACTCTGATGACTCATTATTAATCTGGACGTACATCTTTCTGCTAGATAGGTAAGAGGCCATAAGATCATGGATTTTTCCTCTAATGCCGTAGGCATATAGTTTATCCAAAACAAATTTAATATTCAAAGAGTCGAAAGCACGTGATAAGTCAAAAAAGAGGCCCCCTACGTGACGGCCAGCGTCCATTTGAGAATACACTTCCTGAATAAATTCTCGAGCAACTCCCTCGGTCGACCTACCAGCGCGAAACCCATATTGGGCCGATGTTAGGACCGAATTGCTTTCAAAGAAATTCAGCAGTCTATTATATAACACTCTTTCGAATATTTTTGATAAAGTATTGAGCACACTAATTGGCCTATAATTTCCAGCGCAACTTTTCTCCCCTTTTTTAAAAATAGGTGTTACTTTACCGATCTTTAAGATATCTGGAGACGTACCGAAATTATGAGTCAAATTGATTAAATGGGAAATAGGTTCAGCAATAAAAATACTGATAGCCTTCAATATCTTTATGGATATACCGTCATGGCCAACGCTGGACTTTGGCTTCAAATTATTAATAATATCGAGAACTTCACGATTGTCACAGGGTTTAAAGAAAAAACTTTTTATACTTGAACAGGCTGGTAAGGTACATGTTTGAGATAAGCCATGAGAAAATTTCTCGTTTAATTTATTTTGCGTGATGTTTGTAAAAAACTTGCAGAAATGATTTGCTATTTCTTTGTTGTCGGAGATTTCACCCTCGTCAGTTTGTAATTTAATTTGTGTGTAGCTCTTTGTTCTTCCTAGCTCCTGATTTATAATAGACCATACAGTTTTTGGTTTATTGCTGCTATTTAATAAGATATTTGATGTATACTTTCTTTTTACCTCATTTATATAAGACTTATATTCCTTTTTTTTTGTTTTATAATTTTGGATTTCGTTTAGCAGTATTAAAAAGTCTTTTAGTTTCTTTGCCCTTAAGTACAACGTGGTGAGTTACCCAACTTTTTTGTTTTGATTTAACTTTTTTTTTGATTTTAATGGACAATTGATATTAACTGCATTGTGTAAAATGGATAAAAATTTCGAAAAAGCCAAATTGAAATTCGAACTGTTATTAAGAACTTCCTCAAAACCAACGTTTGATAAATATTGTTTAAGCATGTCGATATTTAAAGATGAAGTATTCCTGTGTTATTCGCAATTTTCGTCCTTAGTTGCATGATCCGTATTGAGGCTGGTTTCAGCTAGAAGGGCTAAATGATCTCCCGGATTGGGTTGAGTTACATAACCATTTACATAAGAACTTCTATTATTTGTCAAAAAGTAATCGATCTTTGTGTTAGATGTGGTCGAATTATGATTAAACGATACCCTAGTCGGACTGCTACTACTCAGCTCTAAACAATAACAATTCATAAAATCTACCAAACAATCTTTTTCCCGTGACTCGGATAAAAAATTAATATTGAGGTCTCCACAGATGTAAATATAATTAACCTTTTTTAGTATGCTATCAACTAAAGAAAAAAGCTTTGAAAAAAATACAGGAAGGTCAAGGTCACCATTTGGTGATCGATATATATTCAAAACTACGTACTTACAGTCTCCTACAGTAAACATAACAGCACTACACTCGAAATGGATCTCTTGGGAAAACGGCGAACAGTCCACTGCGATATTTTCTTTCACACAAACCAAGGTGCCGCCGTGTTTTGACTCTTTTCTCCAATAATTCGACACCATATTATATTTAGGTATTTTTAAAACACTTAAACACAAGTCATCACACCAATGTTCTTGAATACACAGTATATCGGAATTTTCCTTATTAGTAAATACTTCGATCTGCGGTATTTTGTTTGTGATGCACTGGACATTTACACTAATAATTCTAAAATTAGACCGCTTGACTTCGCTGGCGATGGTGGAAATACTTGCTTTTATTGTTTGCGTTCTCGGATTTTTTATTTGGTTGAGCGGTACTGTTTCGTCTCCGAAAAAAGCGAAACTTTTTTACCGCCACGTTAGATGGCCAGGTAGAACTCTTGTTTAATTCCTCCAGAAGGGTTATGTCTGCGCCCACTTTAAAGGAAATGGTTAACGAATCGTCTCTGTGTGGAAGAGGTTCGACAGTAAAGTCATTATGATTTGGGAATTTTTTCATCAAATATCCTTTTATTTGTTCAGGGGTAGTGCCCATTTTCACATGTCCTATGTATAGCCATGCTTTCCTTGCAGCTGCTGCAAATGAGTTAGAACTATCCGATGTAACCTCGGTAGATTCGTTACAGCCCCATATAACAGACTTACTATACACTTCGTTATTTCGGAAGATATTTGAAGATCCGGCAACGTCGCTATTAGAGGTTGTTTGTTTACCTTTGTTCGGATAATTTACACTTTGTTTAAGTAAATGAATTATCGCATCCTGATTAGATATGGTTCTTTCCAATTCTTTAATAAGTCTTCCTGAGGCTTCAACTTCACACTTGGCCACTTTAATATCGCACTTTAAGGCCATGATTGCGATACCCGTATCTAGGTTAGGTTTCCCTTGTACATGATGTTCATCACTTGCATCAAAAAAATCACTTGTAATTTCACTTTTAATGAATTTAGTCACTTCTTCACTTAGTTCAACGCCCTCGGGGACCTTTCTGTCGATTATAATCTTAATTAAATCGGCTTTTTTGAGCCTGTTTACCTCCGTTTCAATTAGCTGCCTTGTCGCCATGTTGCCATTCATAGGAATTCACAAAGAGAGATCGACGGGAGGTATATTGGCCTATGTCACTCATATATGGAGTAGGGCAATTGAGAACTACGGAGAGTCTCGAGAAGTTGCGTTGGATATTTCGAAGGCTTTCGACAGAGTTTGGCATGACGGACTGCTCAACAAGCTACTGTCCTTCGGACTGCCAGCCTCTCTCTGCAGCTGGCTTGCCAGTTTCCTTAAGAACCGCTGGGTATCTGCACGATGCAGTTGATGGACATATCTCAGGCACATTCACCATTAACGTGAGCGTGCCTCAGGGCGCAAAACCTTCACCAGCTCTGTTCCTCATTTATATGAATGGCCTGCTGACTGAAACAAATAATCCTGTTTACAGTTTTGCAGATGACAGTACCCTTTTCTCCCAATTTAGATAAGAAAAACCTTTACCAGCGACTGAGACTTATCACCGCAGACAGGAGCAGATTACAGAAATTAATCAAGACCTGGTGAAAGTTCAAACTTGGGGCGATAGAAATTTGGTCCAGTTCAATGCAGCAAAGACCCAAGCAGGCAGGACCGACCATTCCTTCATATTCGTTCAAATCAGCCTTCTTGAAGCTTGGTGCGCTATTTCTAACCATAAACTATATACACCGCAGCAGTTGCTCTTGCTCTACAAAGCGCAAATAAGCAGTTGACCTTTAAGCATATTTAGAAGGCAGGTGCAAACCAGCATTTGAATGACGAAATGTCCTGCATTACTTATTGGCATCTCTGGTCCAAATTTTGCAATATTTTGTTGCTTTGTTAGATTTCAGGGTTTTTTTAAATTTTTTCCTTGAAAGTCGTTTGTTCATTTATTTGCTAAAATGCGAAACTGGAAATTGTGGTATTATTTTTTTATTTATATTTTTGATTCCCGTCAGTTTATTACGTAGGAATTGTCAAGGAATGTGTCAAGAAGATAATAAAAGGGGTTTACCCACCACCTAGGAGATTTATAAGATACTATACCATTCAAAGTTGATCAAAGTTGTCCACGCCCCCGTAAACTTATTATAATCTTTGGTTACTTGTAGACATTTACCTCCTTTTTCCTTTTTTTTTATTTGCCCTGGTAACTTGAGATGTTTCTGAAGAATTATGAAAATTACTTATAATTATAACGGATTTCGAGGGCCTCTCTCTTCATTTGATAAGTGATATGTCATTCGATTGCATGTAATCTGAGTCGCTCATTTTTGATTTTTTAAATGAAGCAGACATCCATTGTATAATTTTTCTTATTGGAAATGAAATGTGCTGCAAGCAAAAAAAAACAACGAAAGCAAATTTGATAAAAGCGGTTTGGTTTAAAAAAAAATTGTCAAAATACGAGCACCTTACTTAAGTAAATCGTACACCGAAAGTTATTTTTAAACACATCTGTTTTACTACTGCAGCAAGAGCAAAGAATGAATTCACAATTATTAGACATGAAATTATAAACTACGGCTTGCTGACGAAGCTCCTCGGTGCCTTCATAATCTTCTGCTGACTCTTACATAGGTTGCGGTTCTCATGGAAACCTGACTACGTAACTCCTCCCCTCTTTAAGACTCGAAAATAACGGAACGTGATTTTCGGGGATTTGCAATTGGTTCCATATCGATTTGTTCTGGATTTTGAATTTTCTTTTGGCGGATCAATTTTTAAATTGATTGAAGTCTTCTCCATTGAGTTGCTATTATTACCATTATAATAACAAGGCAGAATCCTAGGAGGGCGAAGAATAACGATTCTTGTGGTGTCTGATTGATTTGTTTGATTGGCAATAATTGACTTGCCATGTGCCTGGCGGTAAATTTCGTCGAAATTGTTTCTGGTGATATTTGGTTTTGCCAAAATCTGTGTGGCGTTCAATGTGGACTGCCGAATTTCGGATAGAATCAATGGTTTGCCTTTTTGGATCTTGACGTCATTGAGGAATCTTTTTTCATCAATTTGGACCTCACATGTTTCTGGAATCTTGATAAGAACCGATTTCTTAATTTGGAAATATTGATCTCTGTTCCTTTTTGCCATTAGTTTTTCGGGTTTTGTTAGCAATACAAGGATCAATTCTCTGGAAATTTGTTCAACAACTGTTTCCTGGGATTGGATCATTGAAATTTGGCAATTCTGCATCTTTGAACCCTTTAATAAAATTCGACACATTTTTGCCTTAAGGGTGGACTTCTTCTATGTAGAAGTATATTTCCTCGATTATTGGGCAAGTATCAGTGGCAAATTGTCTTCTTATTCTTTATTCTTCTTGTGCCAGATGAGGGTATCATGGGATGAATATGGTTTGATTTTGAATTATTGGATACATATGATAGAAGGTTAAGGTATCGGGTCATGAATAGCAAAAATTACCTTTGTGTCTGAAAAAACTAACTTGAGTTCCCAAAAATTGATAATAAGATAATATATATTTAAATTCTGGGATTTCGCTTTGTTTATAAATTTCCGTTAAATAATTTAACTTAGATTTTAGAGCTCGAAAGTATGCTTTTGTTTAACGTATTTACTCTAGCGAACATAGTTGCATCTTCTAAGTTATCTAAAAAGATTATTAGATTTTGGCATTCTAAATTAACTTGCAATACAATGCCTTGAAAGATAAGCTAGTCTTGTAAGCTACTTATTATGCATTGTACTGACATTTGGAACATTTATTTTTAAATCAAACTCAAGTTTTTCCTGATTCTTGTTAAGTGTAGTTATCGTTTTATTATAACTATTGATCAGGCTTTTTGAAAGTGAAATCTGCAAATTAAGTTTTTTGGCAATGTTCATTTGATAATCTTGTAAGATGTTTGATTAAAACTTTTGCCATCGTCAGCATCTAATGTACCAAATAGCCATTTATTTATTTAACCCACCACATTTATTAATCCTCGTTTGGTACGAATATGTGGATGTAAATTCTCGAATTTATCAGAAGTTATTTATATGAAATATTCGGTTCTTAAAAGTAAGTTTTGTGATAACGCGTGATATGACACGTGATTTAATTATAAGATAATATTTTTTATATTCTCTAATTGGGTAATTAAGTATCTTAAATCTACATAATGTAAGAACGTATCTCTATTATAAAATAATTTGGCGGTACCTAATTGGATAGGAAAAATTTTAGATTCCAAATTACTTATCTGTACGTCGTCGGCTTGTACAGAGTGATCTTTTAGATGTTGACCCCTTACCTTTACTTTTATTATAACAGGTACAACAAAACTTTAAATGTGGAAGTTTTGGAACTTTGCCTAAACCGTCAGAATACTCTATCAGACAAAAAAATTGAGCATCGAAAAGCGCAGAAACATTCACAAGTTTGCTTTTTTTAAATTGAATCACCTTATTTTATTCCAGATTTCGATAGAGAATATTTTTCTGCAACCAAAAATATATAATTCGTTTATATTTTTCTTAGCAATTAGGTTCAAATTTAAATTCAAAATATTTTGTAAAAGTTATTACCTACTACAGATATTTCTAAAGGTAGAGACTGGTAATGAATAGAAAGGTTATAAGATGTCAAGCTGCTTCCAGATTGTCTTCGATTGATCACGCAGTATTAATAATTATTATTAAAAATGGGCTATGCTGCTGAAGAAAAAGCTTCCATCATTCAACTATATTATGCTAATAATTCTAACGCTAATCAAGTAATATTGCAATACCGAAGACTTTACCCCAATCGAACTACCCCTTGCAAAAATACAATCAAATATTGTAAAAGCGTTCGAGACCCGGAAGGAAATACAACGGTGGTTAGTAACGATGAAGAGGAGCTCAGCATCTTATTATTATTTACAGGTAAATATTTTTAACATTGTTGAAAATGTCGATATAATAGCTATGTATCAAATGTCTAGGTAATCCTGAATCAAGCACAAGAAGCATTGCAAGCCAAGCCATGACATCACAGAACAAAATTTGGCGAATTTTAAACAAACACAAATACCACCCCTATAGATTTATAGCAGTACAGGGTTTAAGGCCCAATTGCCTTGCTTCCAATAATCTCCAAAGTCGTGGAACATGTAGTCAATCAGCAACTACTCAAGTGCCTTGAGAACAACAGAATAATCAGCGATAATCAATACGACTTTCACAAAGAGAGATCGACAGGAGATATATTGGCCTATGCCAGTCATATATGGAGTAGGGCAATTGAGAACTACGGAGAGTCTCGAGCGATTGCGTTGGATATTTCGAAGGCATTCGGCAGAGTTTGGCATGACGGACTGCTTAACAAACTGCCGTTCATGGGGCTGCCAACCTTTCTCTGCAGCTGGCTGACCAGTTTCCTTAAGGACCGATCTCTGCATGTTGCAGTTGGCTGATTGACTTATCTCAGAAACATACACCATTATCGCGGGCGTGCCTCAGGACGCAATATTTCCACCAACTCTATTTTTCATCTATATTAATGACCTGTTGAGCCGAAATGAATAATCCTGTTTAAAGTCCTGTTTACCCTTGCCTCCCATTTTAGACCAGCAAAATCTTTACCAGCGACCGAGATTTATCACGGCAGAAGAGAAGCAGATTACAGCAACTAATCAAGACCTGGAGAAAGTACAAATTTGGGGCAACAGAAATTTGGTCCAGTTCAATGCAACAAAAACCCAAGCAACCACGTTTACCAAGATGACCAAAACGTCAGGCCCTGACATCACTATAGCCGGATCGACCATTCCTTCATCCTCGACAATTGGACTGCTGGGTTTTTCGGTCAACAGCAATATGTCCTGGCATGACCACGTTGCTATCATCGCAGAAGCTTGGTGGGCTATTAGGGTAACAGAAAACTGTATACACCGCAACAGCTCCTGCAATTGCCCTACAAAGCGCAAATAAGACTGTGCATAGAATATTACTCACACATCTGGTGTGCCGCATCTAAGCACACCCTAAATCTGCTGGATTCCATTCAGAAGAGAGGTGTGCGTCTCGTCGGCGAACCGTAATGGCCCAGGATTTGGATAGTCTGGAAAACCGCAGATACGTGGCCGGGATATCCGTGTTTTACAGATATTTTCACGGCAGATGTGCCCAGGATTTGGCCAGCATCATCCCGCCCCCAGCAACGCCTGTCAGACAGTCGCGACATAACGCACCCGTTCGTTGTACAATTGGAAACACTTAGAAGGTTGCTTTACAAGGACTCTTTTGTCTGGCGCACTGCTGATACTGTAGAACTCACTACCAGGACATCTCTTTTCCCCTAATTACAACCTACAACTATTCAAGAACCGTGTCAATCAATATCTTTGCACACACACCGCTCGTCGAGTGCCCTAGGATCTCCCTTTATAGTCCGAGAGGCGACCGTCATAATAGTAGTGTGATGTCTGAACTGTCAAGATTTTGCATGATAAAAAATATTGCCGAATAAGAAACCGTTTGTCGGCCGAGGCTGGCCTTGACCAGTAATAAATTATACAGGGTCTTTCAAAAAGTTCGCATCATATGGGAAACTTTTTTATTATTAATTTCACAGAAAATTCTATTCTTGACAAAAGTTGATGCTTAGAAAAGAACTAATTTTGACCATGCTAATTTAAGGATAAGTTGTACAGGGTACTAAAAAAATACAAAAATTAAGGTTAAAAAATAAAAATTTTGGAATATCGGAAAACTTTCTACAGAAAAGATAAAGCTTTATTAAGATAAAAATAAAGGTCAAATAATATTTTTTCCAAAAGTGCATCGTTGCTTAAAAAAATAAGAACAAAATTAAGAAAAAGAGGACCGTAAGGTACATGTAGTGTCTTTCAAAAAGTTCGCATCATACGGGAAAATTTGTATTATTGATTTCTCAGAAAACTTTATTCTCGATAAAAGTTGGTGCTTCGAAAAATGCTGACTTTGACAATGCTATATTAAAGATAAGTTATACAGAGTACTTAAAAAATAAAAAAAATTAATTAAAAAAAAAAGAAAAAAATTGGAAAATCGGAAAACCGTCTACAGGAAAATTATAGCTCTTATTAAGATAAAAATAAAAGCCAAATACTATTTTTTCCAAAAGTGCATTGTTGCTGAGAAAATTCATGACAATTATTGAAAAAAAACCTCTTTTTCTTTAATTTCGTTGTTATTTTTTTCAGCAACGATGCACTTTTGGAAAAAAAAGTGTTTGACTTTTATTTTTATCTTAATAAAAACTAATTTTTTTTCTGTAGAAGGTTTTCCAAAATTCCAAAATTTTTGTTTTTTTAAACTTAATTTTTGTATTTTTTAAGTACCCTGTATAACTTATCCTTAATTTAACATCCTCAAGTTTGTTACTAACCCTTCGAAACTAACCTTCCCGAAAATTACAGTTTTACTAACCTCGGTCTGTGAGACCGATTATTTATAAATAGATGTAATTATCTACTTTTTTGTTGTTCAAGTCAAAATTAAACAATTTTAACTGTTTTTGTTACTTTTATTTATTGTACTAATAATACACATACAAAAAAAAAACATAAAGATTTGTTTATGCCCTTAGAACGTGAGCTAGTATTAGACCGAACACGAGACAGCTCAGATTTAGGCGAAAATGGGGACTCGGGGGTGTTCGGGGTCGGGAAAAACGAATTTGAACATAGAAAAAACTCTGGCCCCTAAAGGGTGGGCTCCGCGATAAAAAAAATATCGATTTAATCGGTGGAAATCGACGAAAGTTGGTGTGGTAGGTCGGACGGGTACCGTTTAAACGAAAAAAAAAAAACAAACCTAGGGGCTCCTAATTAGGGGCCAAGGTGAACCTGTGGAGATAGAGGGCTGAAATTTGGGTTAGGGGGTTTTAGACGACGCCGGCGGGACCCTACCTCCGATAGGTTCCGCGGTAGGAGCCGGACGAGGTCGAAAATTATTTTTTTCGGAAAATGTCTCCGTACGGATTAGACTTAAAAAAAATACTCCGCGCGATTTTCGATCTGCGGCTCCTATTCTGAGAACGCTCGCCCCATAGGTTCCAAAAGTGGAAAATCGTGGTTTTGGACCCCTAAACATTATTTCGAAGAAAAACGCTTTCGTAGGTCATTTTATATTTGGGAGACGGTTATTTTTCGTATTTGGAGCCTACCGGAAATTTGGCTCCTACCGGATTTTTTGACCTAAATTTCGAGCTAGCGATTTCGTATTCGGCAGGGGGATGGAGGGCATCGGTCCGAACCCCCACCTAAAATTTTAAGTTGCTAAGTCTCCTAGGGGCTCCTAAATAGGGTCTCTTGGTGTCGTTCGACCTGGATGGTTAAAATTCGGGTTCCGGAGGTTTTTGAGGACGCCCAGTTCAAATCCGACCTCGGCGAGAACCTATAAATATTTATTATAAGTTTACTAACCTCGGTCTCACGGACCAACTTTGTCTCGAGTGTGTGCTCGAAATAAATATGCACGCTTCGCTAACAATGTTGATACACTGAACTCGAAGCATTTAGATAGGAAGCTACCGCGACACACAGCCTTTCGGTCGGGATGGATCGGAAGTTCTCGGCATTTACAGATTCGATCGGTCGGTAGAGACCGTGGATTAGTAACGTAGGGCTAAACATCAACTTTTCTTAGGAATAGAATTTTCTGTGATATAATAGAAAAGTTTCCCATATGATGCGAACTTTTTGAAAGACCCTGTATAATTAATTACTGAACAAGGCCAGCATCGGCTGACCAACGGTTTCTTATTCGGCCCAACTAAACAATATTTTTCATCAAATCCTGACAGTTCAGATATTACACTATTATGACGGTCGCCTCTCGGACTATTAGTGTGTGCCACTGCCATAAAAAACAATAAAGATAGTACACAGAACGTGAAGACAGAAACCATTAACCAGTACGAGAATCATAAATATAGTTATACTGCATATGCATAATAAACAGAATTAGCTGATTCAAGATATACATTTATTTTAATTATGAGATATTCTCAGATAGAAGACATTTGCATTTAGAAAAATCTTACGCCCTATTCGGCATACGAGGAGCGTTCCATATTAAAAAAAGAAAGAAAAAATATATATAAGGCTATCATGTAGAATTAGATGCAATTAAAAGTGTTGAAATTATTCCCGAATTAAGTATCTTTTGGCAAGTGAACTCGAAATGACTCAGAGTTCCAGGTTAAAAATTACCCAAAAGCACAATAATTGGCGGTTCGGCGGGAAAAATACTATAAGTACAAAATTGATATTTTTATATAAAAAAACTTTATTTAATATAAAAATTATTATGATAAGGATCCAAATTTCTTTAACATATTTCAAAGATAGATACTCCGTATACTTATTATAGCAAGATCAGTTCCTAACTATAAATAGTTTAATGACAGACTTGATGTCTACCTAGAAGACGAAGTATTATGGAAGAGTCAATACACAAGCTACACTAATAATATTAATAATACATGAATAATTCATAATAATAATAATAATAATAATAATAACAATAATAATAAATGCACTTATTGAAATAAATGATGTTTATTAAAATTTCATCTAATCATAGGAACTATACGTTCACATATATTTTTAGAGCAAATATAGTCGAAGAAATGCTAGCAACGCATTATCGAAATTAGCTCCCAATACAAATTATTTACGCGAGGCTTCTATATAAAATGTATGCTCTGTCTATACTAGAACTTAATTTATTACAAGACACATGCATATTTTATCCCCAAATTGTTGGTCAATTGTGTATTACCACCTTCAGCGTAAATTGGGAAACAAATCTTCACCGGGTCTTAGGGGACAATGCTGAGGCACGATCTATACACACAGAGGATACGGTAAGTGTATTAGTGTCAGCTGGGCCACCACAACTAGTTTATATTCAAGAAGACTCTACGCCATACGTTAGAAACGTGTTGCACATAAAATGCATTTCCACAGAGAGACCGTCATGAAGGTCTAAAATTAGGAATGGCCGCGGAAATTTTATAGTCGAAGTAATTATTTTAAACTCCGAGAGATCATAAATTAGTACAAGGTACGCTAAAGTTTTACCTATGCATTTGTATGTCCCCATTAAATAATTGGAAGTAGGGCATTAATCTTGTTTTTAGACCACGACAATGAATACCAATTTATATGCAAATTTTATAGGGAAATGTTTAAAAATTAGTTGAACTTCAACTTACCGGAAAAATAAACATTTTTAATTTGGGAACGTATTTACTGCATAGGAAATTTCAGACAACTTACAGTGCGAACAGGGTAATTAGGATGTTCGGATTTTTATTTCGTATTGTAACGTATTGCATAATCAAAAGAATTAGCTGATTCTTGATAGAAATTAATTTTAATCATGAAAGATTCCCAAACAGAACACAACCAAGCAGAGAGATGGCATTAAGAAAAAACTTGCGCGATTTTCGGGATACGAGGAATGTTCCATATCAAAAGAGGAAGAAAAATATATACACGTTTTTCAAGAAATTGTTACCCATAGGATTTTAATGCGATAACAGAGTACGTTAAATACGAGACCTACAGTTAAAAAGAGAAAGAGACTGAATTCCCCTGGTTTCCCCTACTCCCCTTCCATTCAGCAACAAACGCGCGGACACAATAACCAGCTCGCATAGAGCGACCTTCGTTGGCGACGAAGACCACCGATGCAGATCGACGAACCTTCTGTATTACGGCGTTGCCAAACTTGGTGAAAATTCATCAGATCTGGTGATTTTGAGAAGGTTTTGTTGATTGGTGAAGATTGTTTATTTTATTGGTCAAATCTGGTGATTTATGGAATATTGTACAATTTACATTTTTTTCTATGTAGATTGCAGTAAAGTAAAAAACCTCTATTGTATTGTACGTATTTTGGTAAATTTATACTATAACGGCATCACTGCAACGCCATCAGGGATTTTTTAGAATTCGGAACTTCCCCGAAAATTGCGTTACCCTAAAATATAAAAATAATTCGCGTCTACCTACCGCAATTTTCAGCCTTCACGCATGCGTACGCGCTATTTCATATATTTTTCAAAGTTCTTTTTTCTTTATTTGCATTGCATTGCCTTGGGTTAGATTGCTCAGGGGTTGAGTGCCTACTGAGCGCGTCTCTAGGCGGCGGATGGGAGGGGGGCAGGAGTGCCATCAGGCGCACCTGGCCTGCCGGGGAATAACGGCGGCTGAGGGTTATAAATCACCCAACATGCCGCCCGAACACCCGGCCGCGGACCACCTCATGACACATACCGTGAACCGCCTGGCTCGCAATGACCCACGACGAGGTAGCGGGCTGGGGGGCACGGGGGCCTTGGCTTAATCGCCTGGGCCAAGTGGATGAGGACCACCATAAAACCCCCCCAATCCCAAGGTTTTTGTCGGCGCCGAAGGGATGGATGGCTGAGGGTGTATTCAGTCGATAGCCGACAAAACTCGGGGCACGACCCAATAAATTTAACCAGACGATTTTTCAGGCGGATGGAGTTTTGTGAGGCTATGAGAGAGAAAATAGATGAAAATGAAGAATTTTAAAAAATATTCTGTTTACAAATGAAGGGCACAGGGGAAAAACGATCTAAGTTACATTTCTTATGGGAAACTTTTTTATTATTGATTTCACAGAAAATTTTATTCTTGATAAAAGTTGGTGCTTAGAAAAAAACTAATTTTGGCAATGCTAAATTAAGGATAAGTTATACAGGGTATTAAAAAAAATAAAAAAATTATGGTTAAAAAAACAAAAAATTTGGAATATCGGAAAACCTTCTACAGAAAAAATAAAGCTCCTATTAAGATAAAATTAAAAGTCAAATACCATTTTGTAAAAAGTGCATCGTTGCTGAAAAAAATAAGGACGAAGTTATGAAAAAGAGGGTTTTTTTTTCAATAATTGACATGGATTTTCTCCGCACCGGTGCACTTTTGGAAAAAATGATATTTGACTTTTATTTTTAACTTAATAGGAGCTTTATTTTTTCTGTAGAAGGTTTTCCGATATTCCAAAATTTTTGTATTTTTACCATCATTTTTGTATTTTTTAAATACCCTGTATAACTTATTCTTAATTTAGCATTGTCAAAATTTTCTGTGAAATCAATAATAAAAAAGTTTCCCATAAGAAATGTGTCAAATCGTTTTTCCCCTGTGCCCTTCAGATGAGTCATCATTTTCTCTTCACGGCCATCATAATCCTTCAGTCGTCAGATATTCGTCGCGGGAAAATAAACATTTAAGCATGCCATTAAGGACACAATATCCTCAAAAATTAAATATTTGGGCCGGAATTTTGGGCGATAATATTGTAGGACCCTTTGTTATTAATGGCAACTTAAATGGGGAACAATATTTGCAATTGTTGCAACAGGAAATTATACCAACTGTTCGGAACGTTAATAAGATGGCTGTAACGCGCATAATGCGAGACAAGTGCAGGAATTTTTGACAACAGTTTTTTCTGGACGTCTCATTTCCACTAGAGGTACCATACCCTGGCCAGCAAGGTCGCTAGATTTGACTCCCCTCGACTTTTTTTTTCTGGGGCCACTTGACTCAACTTATTTACAGGTATCCACATGAGAGACCTGCAAATTTAGATGAGTTACGGGCAAACATTTTTAACTTTGCTAACACCGGACATGTTAGTGAATGTTAGGAGAGAATTTTATGACCGGCTGGGATATTGCGAAGCCCAAAATGGCAATGTTTTTGAACATTTATTGAAATAATTTATGTTTTGTTTACTTTATTAGAGTCTTTTTAATTTTACTAATTTTTAAGAATATTTGGGAGTATATTTTTATTTTTTAGAATACCAATTTTTGTTTCAGGCCTAAGGTTTATAAATAATCAATAATTTTTAAATCACTGTTGTATTTTCGGATAGAACAGTGATTAAAAGTAGCTAATAAACAAAGAAAATGTCGTAAAAATCGTAAAAATGAAGAATGCCAGAAATAATCTGTCCTCAGCGACGTGTACCTTACTAAACTCGAATCGGACGGTCGCAGACCATGATACAAAGAATAACAGGTATGATATTGCGCACGCCACTATCAGCTGACTCGCTCCTGTCGACGTCACAATGAGAGTTGCCGCCATTAAAATCCACCGGTTTACAAGGGGACTTTCATGATATTTTAAGCTTTGTTTATTTTGCCGTGTATTTTGTGGTGTTTTGTCAGCATTTTATGAGAGTTGTGACATTTAAGTTGAATTTGGAGACTCTTTAGTGTAAAAAAACTTAAAACAAATCAAGTTATTAAAACTATTTTGAACTATTAGTTAGTATGACTTTGTGTGGACAATAGTAACTTATTTTGTTGTTTTAAAAGCTATATGAGGTATCATAAACAATTAATTATTGAGCAAGTAATTACGACAACATTAATTTGTGATTTTTAGCATTTTTAAGGTTAGTTATAAACTACACATATTAAAAATGCGTTGTGCTGTAGCTGGTTGCCTGAGTGACAATCAGACAAAACGTGCTGACAAATCTGTAAGATTTCATGCTTCTCCCAAAGACAATATTGTTGAAAAACCGTGGGTTACTGCTTGTTGCCGTACAGACCATTTTAATACTAAAACCTCGATAATTTGTTGAAAATATTTTTCAAGTCAGAAGACCATGAAATAAATTTGCAACATGAATTGTTGGAATACGAATCCAAAGAAGGACCCAGTCTAAAGCGCAATGCAGTACCTTCTCTTCATCTGCCAAAATCAAAAGATTTATCTGTAAACCAGGTAAAAAGACAGGAGAGGCTTTCGAAGAGAGCATCGAAGAAGTTTGTGGAAGATATCATTGCTCAGTGCTAGTGCAACAATGGATTTTGTGGATTACATATATAGAACATTGGATAATAAACAATTATTTGTAACTGTTTTTGTAGATCTGCGAAAGACTTCAGTACTGATATTTTACCTAGTGATTGTGGTGTGCCACAGGGCTCGGTTCTGGGGCCATTAATCTTTTCACTATATGTATTTAATTTAAGATGTGCAGGACTTATGGCACGGTACTTTACTTTTGCTGATGATACAGCTTTGGTCTACACAGGTGGGGAAGTTAATGCATTAAATAGGCTTGTAAATGATGACCTAAAGTTGTATCTGAACTGGTTTTACAATAAATTAAAAATCAATACTGACAAAACAAATTTCTAATATTAACATTGTTGGTGTGATATACGTAAATATAACACTAAGTAGGTCCCAAAATAACATTTACAAAATAATGACTAATACAAATATAGGCCTAAATAACCCATATGTGCACGCATGTAAATCATACAGTAGAGTACTGGAAAATATTAGAAATCTTGTTAATTATTATCTTTATAAATTGATAAATGTTTCCATTGATAGTAAGGAGTTTTTAAAAAGAATCCTTTTTAGAGTTAGTCAGGCAAATACGAGATGTACAGATCTGTTATTTATGTATGCACCTAGAACTAACCTTTATAAAGATTCTCCATTGATAAGGCTGTGTAATAATTTTAATAGGTATTGTAGTATTGTATTTCAGTTGAATTGTTTAAAAAACAAATAAAAGGAGAAATAGATATAAGGATAGGTTCCTAGTTTGTAGGTTTAGTTTTTAGTTTTATTGTATCTATTATTGGCTTTGTAAAACTTGTTGATACAAGAATAAATAAATAAATAAATTATGATGTTTTTATAAAACTATTTAAGTGGTATCTAAATATTAGTTAGAATCTCTCCGACACAAAAGTTGTAATTAGTATGTTCGAGGCTAGAGCTTAAAGCACTGATTAGGGATTTATATATTTATTGTATTGTAATATTGAGTTGTATTAAATAAATATTATAAAAAAATAAATAAAAAGTTTGTCTAAAAAGCCTTGTTTTATTTATTTTTTGGCATTTTTAAATAAATACAATTCCGATATGAGAAGATAAATAAGTTGATCTTTCCATCTGTGAAACAAAACCAATCCACTATACCTTCCCTTATAATATCAACTATATATCTATTATAATACCTAATATTTCTTTATGTGCCCTGCTATAATCATCTATAATAAAGTGCATATAGTAGCAACTCTGCTGAAATATCAATTAACAAGATTTTAAATTCTATAAATTTCTTTTGATAAAATCTTCGTTGCTAAAGATTTGTTTCTTATTTATAAAATTTCTATGCATGCTATCTCTTATATGTGCATTCCATATATTGAACATTATTTCTCAATTTTGATGTATATTGATTATTTATTTAGTTTATTAACGAATCAAAATAATAAAATACCTTTCAGTAACCTAAATAATCCCAAAACAGTGTTATATTAATAGCGTTTTTATTCAAATGTCTAATAATGGTCAATTAAATATAATCGATATAACAGTTCTTACGGCAACTATTTCAAATAACTCTCATTGTGACGTAATGCGCGAACTCGACCGAATTGGGCACTCGGGAATATCATACCTGTTATTCTTTGTATCATGGTC